>BQNB010047255.1:1057-43233 GCA_026074375.1 Tanacetum coccineum | reverse complement strand
AATAAATTTTTGCTTTGAGTCTTGATTCATCTTGAATTACGACTATGGAAATAAGTTGATCTATGGTTGAGTCGAAATGAGCACACACATTTAAATCATATATCCATGTTGGGAGTTAAAAGTTCACAAGTCATAAGTATGAGTGCTTAACATTTAGACTTATATTGACAAATGATCTTGTTTAATTGCTTGGTTTGGATCTAGTGAAAAATCGGGGACGATGAATTTATCCGTCAGGACATCCGTAGATTATTCTACGGACGCTTCTCATTCTATGATCCCAATGTTTATAAAATAAAGGAAGTCAAACAAGCAGTCAAGAAAAGAAAAAGAAAAATCCAAAAATATTAGGGATAGTAGTGTACATATCAAAAATGGTGAAAACGGGACTTGTCAAAGCTATTGATTCTTTAGTTTCCCTTGACGAACACTTTGCTACTTTTCAAGGTAATTAGTCGAGGGGGTTCGAGATTCTTAGTTTTCTTGAGTGTTTACTTCATAACATTGCGTGAGGACACGGCAATACCTTAGTATGGGGGATTTTGGTATGTGCTTAATTACACATACCATTTTCCACTATAAACGGACTTAAATGACTAAAAACATACCAAAAATACTTTGTATTTGTATGTTTTGCTTTTGTATTGTGCAGGATACGGATATTCAAGAAAAGGAACAAAAAGAAAGCTAAAATCAACAAAGCCAAGCACGGGAAGGAAAGGGCCAAGTCAAGTCGAAGTCTAAAACCATCCACTTAAAGAAAATACAACTTGAGGGGCTAAAACTGCCAAGCCTAAAGTTGTATTGCAAAAGATTAAAAAGACAAGGGTCAAAGTTGCCAACCGAGTAGATATTGCATTTAAGTTATACATCTTCAGGGGACCAAACTGCTAACTCCCCCAAAAAGTCTTCTTTCCCGCCCCAAAACACCCACCGTACATATTGTATGTCGCCCCTATACTTCTTCCATGCAAAAACACTTCTCTTACTATAGCCAAAATTTCATTTCATCTACCCTACTAACCCCCCCCCCCCCCCCCCCCCCCCCCACCACCAGTTGGTATAAATGCCATGTTGGAAATTCCCTCTCCCATTCCCAAAAAAGCCATTTCTGATGGGCTGAGATCTCTCCAAGAAGCACAAATGAAATAAAGGCTGGGATTTGCTTTAGTTACCACTAAAATATACTATACTTCTTACCTCCACACAACAAGCACACTTGTTTTTAATCTACAAAGAAGCACAAGTGCAAGTCCAAGACTTCGGCTACTAAATAGAAGCTTTTGTAGCCTTTGAAGGCAACAAGTTAGCGTTTTTTATTTTAATTAATTACAGTTTTTAATCTTAGCTTATTCTTAAGTATTTACAGCTTTTACTTAGCTTTGTAACCACTTTCCAAGTTTTAATGCAAATTTGGAGTTTTTTTTATGTCATTTTACTATACCAGTGTTAAGTCTATTAATCATATTGTTGTGTGTTCAAAAAAGCTCTCCACCAAAGACTTACTTATTAGTTAATTTTCAGTATAAGAAGATACAATATAAAAAGTTAAGTAGTTAAGAGAAAATCACAAACAATCACTCTCAAATATACCACAGCTTATGTTATGGATGATAAGCCAGTTCTGGATGGGCTTATGGACTCTCACTAGCTTGTTTTATACAAGCTAGAGCTTGTAGATTCCTTGATTGACCCTGTTTTGAGCAAGGGTTTTTGTAAGTCTCTCTCTTTTCTTACATTTCTTATTTGCTGTTCTTAGTTAGTACTGTCAGTTCATTTGATACAACTGTTGGTTTTAAGATAATACTGCTAGACTGATTCATGCTTATTTAAGTGCTTTTTATTGATTGAAATTTGCTTATAAGTGTTTTACTTTGTTATTTGATAATCTGTTTTTAATTAGTTTAAAATAAAAATGATTTTTGGAAATGTTAAAAGCTGTTTTGAACAAGCAGTACTAACTCCAAGTTAGTACTGCTAGTTGATTTTAGGAACAGTACTAACTCAACACTAGCAGTACTAACTCTAAGTTAATACTGGTAGTTAGTTCAGTTAATACTGGTGGTTCATTTTAGCTTATCAGCTTATTAATTCAGCTTGTTTCAGATTTCCTTAGCTTTTTAGAGTAGATTAAACCATTTCCTTTGCTGTGTGCTTATTTTAGCTTATTTTCCCTTTTAAATTATTCTCAATAGCTTATCAGATTTAGCTTGCTAGCTCATTTATCATATTAAGTTTATTCTAGTTGCTTATTCTTATTACTAAGTGCTTATTAAGGTTAGGTGAACTCCTGTTTTTGCTTATTTGCTTATTTCTTGCTTCATCAAAGCTAACAGTACTAACCTTAAGCTACCAGTACTAACTCCTAACTAGCAGTATTAACTTCAAGTTAATACTGTTAGTTAATACTGTTAGTACTGTTGTTAGTACTGTTGTGTTTATCTTGATAATTTAGCTTAATTGCTTTTTTGTATTTGCTTATTTAGAGTTAGTTTAGCCTATTTGATTTGTCTTAAGTTTATTTGAGTTTATTTGTGCCTTAGCGTAAAAGTTTTAAGTGTTTTTGCCATTCCTAGCTTTTATTCTTGTTCCAGCTTATTCTCTTTGCTGTTTTTATGTACTTTTGCTTATCTTTATCAGTTTCTGTGCCCAATCATTCCTTGTGACATTCAAACACAAATCATCAATCGTCTTGCGATTTTCCATTTCTAGCCTCGTTGGGACATAACGACCCGGGAACACTCTGTACTGCTTCCGGTTTCATTTGCTCTCGCGGATCCTGATCCTTGTTGTGTATTTTTATTTATGTATTTATATTTATTGATACATAAAAAGGTGTAAGTTTTCTGAGAGTCAGGGCCCACAGATTATTAATAAGCTCTTTTTGCTTATTAAGAAGCCTAATAGATTTATTGAAGCAATGTGGACCTTAATGTTTATTAGAAACCAAATCGGACCCTTAATGGGCTCGACAGCCCATTACCGTAATCAAGCGATAGCCCATAAGCCATGAATAAGCTTAGATAGCTTATTTGTGAGCTTATGCAGTTTAGTAAGCTTATTATAAACCTATAAAAGCTATTAGACCTATAATGGATCAACTTGAACACGTGTAACCCTTATCGAGCTCTTAATGGGCCCAAAAGCCCATTAACGAGCTTATTGGTTTATAAATAAGCCGAGCAATAAAAACAGACCCATAAGTGCTTATTGAGACTAGAAAATAAGTTGGATCATGTATTGAAACCCTAATGGACTTTTAAAAACATTCAGACTAGAGTTATTGGGCTAGCGAGTCCAACCCAAATCCAAACACTCAGGATAGCCTCCACTTAGGCCCTTGTTGATGCGGTTACTGCCGCATTACCATCACCTCCACTACCACCACTACTACCACCTCTATACATACCACTACCTGTTGACCATAGGGATGATATTCCCGAGTCTGAGCAGCCACCTCGCAAGAGGTCGTGTTTGTTTGCTCTAGGCTCCTGGTATGAGGTCGGGGAGAGTTCTACTGCTAGACCCACCAGAGGTCAGGGGGAGATTATAGGTTTGTTAGCACCTTAGATGCTGAAAAGAGACGAAGAGGGATTAGAGAGGTTGGGTATGGTATTAGGGATACTTGGGCGGATCTGGTACAGGAAGTTCCTGAGATAGTACCTATAACCATGGAAGAGGTCAATACTAGGGTTATAGAGCTTGCTGAGCTCCATGAGCATGATACGCAGGACTTATATGCTCTATTAGAGGATGCTCAGGATAGTAGGACTCGTATATCACAACGAGTCACTATGGACTCGCAACGGGTCAACTTACTTATGGAGGATAAGATAACTCTCCAGGAGACGGTACTCATTATGGAGGAGGAGGCCTATGCTTCCCGAGAGGCTTGGGCTCATACGATAGGATTGAGTTAGGCGACCCATTATGAGATTCAGACCCACCGTGAGCAGGTATATGCACACGAGTCCCAGCTCCATGCACATCAGACACAGCTACAGTTGCAGGGTACTCTTATTCAGACACAACACCAGATACATGAGACTCGCTTCCAGATGCAGCAGGCTGAGATGGCAAAGCTTCAAGAGACTAATCGTAGGCGTCAGGCACAGATGGTAGAGACTCTCCGTGTAATAAGAGACATGAGGCGAAAGATGGGTGACATGCAGGCCGAGTTGTTAGCACTGCGAGAGCAGCGGAGGAGAGCTAGGCAGCCAGCACCAGATGCTAGAGTTCCAGATCACTAGGATGCTTCTAGAGACGCGGATAGTCACATCTAGTAGTTTATGTCATTTTACTTTGCTAGGCAGTTGTTCAGGCATGTTAAGTATTAGGGGTTCTCCCCGCTAGCATAGCCTTAGATCTTTTGTATTGTATTTTTTGTACCAAAAACTATTTCATGTAAAAATTTCTAAGTTATGAATAAAATAGATGTGTTATGTTGTACTATATACCTCTCTTGTATTGTTATCTCATCTGTAAATTATTATATATCTTGTCATAATTATGACCTCACGTTTTGTCTCTTATGATTTAGATAAATCATGGCACCTGTGACAAGACGAGGACCAAATACCTCTCCTAACAACACCAACCCAAATCATGACTCCAGAATCCGTTCAAGCTATGATTGATCAAGCTCTTCTATGAAACTCTACTAATGGAGACGGAAGCCACAGTTCACACGGGATACGAAGGAACGTGCCAAACTGTGCCGCCCCTTAGTTTCTACGCACTTCATGAAGTGTCAACCTTTGAATTTAAAGGAAATGAAGTGTTGTCGGTTTAACTGGTGGATTGAAAGATGGAATCAGTGTTCAATATCAGTGGTTGGTTATTGATAATGCAGGTTAAGTTTGCCAACCTGCACTATGTTAGGGGTGCTTTAACTGGTGGAAATGGTCAGGATAAGATCTTAGGTCTTGAAGCTATATTCAATGACTTAGGAAGTACTCAAGAAGAAAATAACAGACAAGGTTTTGTCCGATCGGGTGAAATCAAGAAACTAGAGACCGAGTTATGGAACCTAAAGGTCAAAGGGAACGATGTCCCAACATACACTGAATGTTTCCAAGAGCTAACCCTGATATGTACCAAGTTTGTTGCTAATGAAACTGAGAAGGTTGACAAGTACATCAGTGGACTTTCTGATAACATTTATGGAAATGACAAGTCTGCCAGACCCAAGACGTTGGATGAGACTATTGAGTTGGCCAACGACTTGATGGATCAGAAACTCTGCACCTATGCGGAAAGGCAGACTGACAACAAAAGGAAGGCCGATGATGCATCCAGAAACAACCATGGCCACCAGCAACAACCCTTCAAGAGACAAAATGTCGCCAAGGTCTACAATATGGGGTCAGGCAAAAAGAAGCGTATGGGTGGATCTTTGCCAAGTACATAAAGTGACATTCTTCATCACAATGTCCCCGTGTACTCAGAAATGCCACAAGTGTAACAAGATAGGACACTTTGCCCGCGATTGCAGAAGTTCTGGCAACACTAATGTTGCTAATGCTCAGAGGGACAATAAGGCAATTCCCAAGGGGAATGGTTGTTTTGAATGTGGTAGTCCATGATATTCAAGGTTGATTTATCAAAGTTGTAGGAATAAGGATGGGGGAAATGGGAGTGCACAAGGCTAGTATATGCAGTTGGGAATGCAGAGAAGAAAGGGAATGCATTGAGGGACCCAGACTCCAATGTCGTCACGGGTACGTTCCTCTTAAACAACCGCTATGCATCTATCTTATTTGACACTGGTGCCGATGGAAGCTTTATATCTACTGCGTTTAGTTCCTTGATTGACATCGCCCCAACTCCATTAGAAAATAGTTATGATGTTGGAATTAGTGACGAGCAATAGTCGGGGTAAAATTATTATTTTGGTTTGGGGGGGGGTTGCACTATAAATTTATTAAACCATTCCGTTCTAACATATATCTAATGCCCGGTAGAACTGCGTAGTTTCGACGTTATTATCGGCATGGATTGGTTAAGAAGGTGTCACATCGTGATCGTGTGTGATGAGAGACTTGTTCGAATTCCCTATAGGAATGAAACATTGATTTTTTTTGGTAACGAGAGTAGCAACGACAGAGAATCTCGGTTGACCATTATCTCATGTTCAAAGGCTCAAGAGTACATGGCGAAAGGATGTCAGATCTTTTTGGCACAAGTATCCGCCAAGAAAGAGGAGGACAAGTCGGAAGGAAAGCAACTTAAGGACGTACCAATCGTTCAAGATTTTTCGGAAGTGTTTCTCGAGGACTTGTCGGGTCTTCCTCCGGCTCGACCAGTGAAATTCCAGATCGACTTGATTCCAGGAGCCGCACCCGTAGCCCGATCACCGTATCGATTGGTACCGTCCGAAATGAAGGAATTGTCGGAACAACTACAAGAGCTTTCCGACAAGGCTTTATAAGACTGTTCTCACTTGGGGAGCCCCGGTTTGTTCGTCAAAAAAGATGGTGGGTCATTAAGGATGTAACATTGACTTACGCGGAGTTTAAATAAGCTGACAGTGAAGAATCGTTATCCACTCCCGAAGATCGATGATTTATTTGATCAACTCCAAGGGATTCAGTATTTATTCGAAGATAGATTTGAGATCGGGTTATCACCAGCTTAGAGTACGAGAGCAAGACATTCCAAAGACGGAATTCCGAACTCGGTATGGTCATTATGAGTTTCAGGTTATGCCCTTCGGACTAACAAACGCACCTGTGGTATTCATGGACCTCATGAACCGAGTGTGCAAGCCCTACTTGGATAAGTTCGTAATCGTCTTCATTGATGATATACTTATTTATTCAAAGGAAAAGACAGAGCACGAAGAACATCTTAAGGCAATTTTGGAATTGCTTAAGAAGGAGAAGTTGTATGCCAAGTTTTTAAAGTATGAATTTTGGATTCCGAAGGTATAATTTCTCGGTCACGTCATTGATAACAGAGGTATTCATGTAGATCCAGCCAAGATAAAATCTATCAAAGATTGGGCATCTCCTAAGACACCGACGAAGATCCGCTAATTTTTAGGTCTTGCTGGTTACTATCGAAGGTTTATTGAGGGATTTTTGAAGATTGCTAAATCAATGACGAAGCTTACTCAGAAAGGAATCAAGTTTGATTGGGGTGAAAAGGAAGAAAATGCTTTTCAGTTAATAAAGCAGAAGTTGTGCAGTGCACCAATTCTGGCTTTACCAGAAGGAAGTGAAGATTTTGTGGTCTATTGTGATGCTTCACACAAGGGTTTAGGTGGGATTTATATTTGGAGCTGATAAGACAAAACAAGAAATGAAACAAGAAGGTCCTTAAAAGATAAAGGAGGAATTCTTCCAAAAGATGTAAAGGATTTCAGAAGTCTCCTTAATTAAAGAAGGAAACAGAACAAACATGATGACTTGCTTAAAAGGATAAAGACAAGTTATTAATGCTATTAATTGTTGATAGGAAAGAATTAATGTTGATTTAATGTGATTTAAATAGTTTCCTTATCTATTGATTAGCTTCCTTTGTAAGCCTTAATATCCCTCTATATAAAGGGTATTAGGTGTGTAGGTTTAAGTAATCCAGAAAAGTGTGTGTACACAAAGTGTTAAAGATGTAGACGTCTAGTAGAGTGTTGGTGTAGCCTTAAGGTAATCAAGGTTTTCCTTGATCCCTGTTACAGTTTATTGATGTAACCGTTCTAGAGTTGATCGTCTAGAATTGGGGCTTGATGGAAACAGACTATGGTATAAAACCTTGTTGAATATCTTTGTTCTTATTCCGCTTTGTTTTTATAATTATGAACCCTTGATTTTATCATAGATAAAGGTCTTAAACAACTGAGCTTAACGATCTTTTAGTGTCAACATGTGGTATATCAGAGCCGTGGGCTCTTGATGCGGATCTACAAGGTTTTGAAGAAACCCTAAAACCCTAATTTTTTAAGAATTCGTTTTGTGGTTAAAATGTTTTCTAGGGTTTTGAAGTTTAATTGGTATAACAAGGTTTAAAATCATCCTCTCTACCTTAATTGGTATGCAATACGATTTATAAATCATTGTTACTATTAAGGGTTTTCTTCACATCGAATTTGTTTTTCTTTTTCAATAATTTGTCAAATTTGTGAAACAGGGGTTTCCACAAAAACACCCTTAATTTGATATATCTAATTTGCGTGCAAAAATGTATGAAGCTGTAGATGATCATAGGTATGTAAAATGGGTTCCACTAGTTTTGTTATGGGCGTATTAATAAAGATACATGGCTCGAAGGTTTTCTTTTTCAAGTTCATTTTGTTCTGGTACATTAGGGTTTCATTCAAACCCTAATTCAATGAAGAAAGAAAACAGGATATTTGTTCGTCTTAAGGGGAAGCATAACGTGAACCCACTGATCATGTGATTTGTTTCACCTATCTATCACATAAATCCATCTCTAGACGTGCGTACAGTCTCGGTTGATGTGGTATCGCTAGTTGATGTTTTTGGGGTTTTTAAGGAGAGATGGTCATGTTAATAGATAAAGGTCTAAACAACCTGAGCTTAAACGATCTTTAGTTTCAACATGTGCAATACATGGTTTTAATGGGTATGCAATACGATTGTAAATTGTTGTTATTATTTTTAAAAGGGTTTTAATGGCATGATCTGGTGCTACACATGGTTTTTTTATCATTGTTTTTCGATCGTAGAATACATTCGTATGGAGTTGGTCGGTTCTATTGATTGAACGATCCATAGTATTCTGTATTAATAAAGTGATTAGAAGCAACAGTTCACGTAGAAAAGGAGATTGGTGAAAATTAATTGGATCATGAATATTATTCGTATAGGTTATAGAATATTGGATGATATCGCATTAGATGAGCTGCAATCATTAGTGAAGATACAACTAAAGAAAACATTGCCGACACAAATGAATACACGTATTTGTTGATTTGGAACACACAATCTATACAGTCAAAGTAAAATCCTACTTACGTGCCTCTTTTCATATAATAAGCTGACATATATAGATTTGGAAGATTCGCTGATTTGGAACACACTATTTAAATGCGAATCTGACTCCACAATTGTGTTTATTATATATTAAAGAGTATGTTATTTTGGCTGTAACATGTTTTGGGCCTTCATTCGAGTGATAACAGTAGATAATTCAGTGTGATATTTAAAATGGGTTTTTCCTCTATGGTTGTTAATGTGCTGAATTATAATGCGGCCAGTCAAATGTTTGGGCTAGAGAGAAACACCTTTCGTGACACTTCTTGCTGGTCATGATGACGCAAAAAGTATGGGAGGAAGGAGCTCAAGGTTGGTTAATACTGCTGTGGTGGTTCACGTGATGAGCAGTTGCACAAAGAGGATACAAGGTTATTGATACTGTTTGCATAACATGGGATGGTATTGCACTTCATACTTTGTACTGTTGGGCTCAATAAGCATAGGTTTCTACTGTTCGAGTACAACAGAAGTTTAAAGAATGGAATGTTAAAGGTTATATGCTCGCATGTGAAAGTGTACAACAAAGTATGGAAAGTACTGTTCGAGTATTATCATTATACTATTTGAGTATAAATGGTGAAAGGATTTAATGCTTCATGTTTATATTAGAGATGTTCTAGTATTATGGTTAATACTGTTCGAAGTTTATACTAGTGCAGCTCAAAGAGAAAAATTAATACTGTTTAAGTATTAATTAATGCTGTTTGAAGGTGTTTAAGCTGCTAGTATTGTCCGATGAATATGTTTCAACTGTTTACGATGTCCGAGAAGATTGTTTCAACTGCTAGTTATATCCGATAAAAAGTTACAGCTGCTAGTATTATCAGATATTGGGTACTGCATGTTTTTGGTTCTCGGATGTAAAGAAGATATTGGGATAAAACATATTTTTGTTCTCGGTGACCAGGAGATCTCGGACAGATGAGTGACACACACAGGAAGTGTTTAGATTTGGTTTACATATTCTCAACAGGTTTAAAAGGCTCGTAGTTTAGATCCATTGAAGATGTGGTTACGAAGAAGGTTTTTTATCACCTATTTGAAGATGAAGTAGAATTGTTTAGTTTGTGTTTTATCATATCTTAAAGTGAGTGTAACACTTTAGAGATAACTTGTTTGGTTATATACGGTTTATGATGAAGACTTGATAAAACTTTTAGTTTTTACCTGATGTAAGGAAGATACACTGTAGTACTCACGGCTATTTACTATCACTTGGTTCAGTGACTCATGTAAGGCATGCGGATTTATCAAGAGATCAAGGTCTACTCATAAAACAAAGAAGAAGAAGATTATGGTTTTTTCATATTATAGTTGCAAGAATAAGAACATGTTTGGGATATTCTACTATACATCAAGTTGTTAGATCTTATGTCGTACTTTTTTTCCATCAATAATCATTACAGAAAGCCTACAGAATTTAAAGATTCAAGAAATGGTTAACATATGGGTTTCAGGGGAAGCTTAATGTTAAAATGTTTAACCATTTATTTGCTACATCGAGGTGAAGGTTTTTACTACTGCTAGTTATTATTATTACTACTGCTAGTTTATGTTTCTACTGCTCAAGTTCATTTTTCTTATGGTGCGTAATGGTGGGCAATTTGAGTTGTTGGAAGGCTGAATTAGAAGTGTAATATTGGTTCGTAGTTGTGAAGATCAAAGTTGCATACTTTAGTCTCCTATTTGATGATGACAAAAAGGGGAAGAAGATTTGATGATTTGCAACTTATAGATCCTTGGTAGTTTAAGGGGAAGTTTCATTCGGTATTGTTAACTTCAGGTGAATGTTTATGCTTATTTGGATTTGTCATTATCAATAGGGGAAGTTGTGGGAATATTTTTTGAGTTGATAAGGACAAAACAAGAATGAAACAGAATGACTAAAAGAGGAGAAAGGAGGAATTCTTCAAAAGATGTAAGATTTCAGAAGATCTCCTTAAAGAAGGAAACAAGAACAACATTGATGACTTGCTTAAAAGGATAAAGACAAGTTATTAATGCTATTAATTGTTGATAGGAAAGAATTAATGTTGATTAATACATATTTATAGTTTCCTAATTGTATTTTTGTTTCTTTGTAAGTCATGATCTATCCCTATATAAAAGAGGATCATGACATAGTGTTTTATGTGTGCTAAATTGTTGGGTGTGTGTACCAAAGTGTAAAAAACTGTTGTGTGTTGTGTGGGTTACTAGTCCCACATGAGATAGATGCTAGCATGGTGGTGTAGCCTCAAGAATCTTTACATTCCTATTTACCAGGTTTGTTGTGTTATAAAATCGTCTTACCATTGATCAGGTAAGATTGGGGCTTGTAGTAGTCATGTATCTTAGGTGATGATGATGAAAAACATTGTATTTTAAAATGATTCAATGTTTGATATCGCCTTTGTTATTAATTTCATCTAGATCATGTTCTAAACAAACAGGAGCTTAAAAGATAAAGAAACCTACTCACTTGTTTTAGGGTTTCTAAAGTTCTAGGTGTTGCTATTGATGTAGGAGTGAGAAGGTGATTGCCTATGCTTCCTTGGACAATTAAAATAATTTATGAGAAGAAACTACACCACTATATTTAGAACTTGGATCGGTAGTGTTTGCTCTAAAGATATGGAGACTTATCTATATGGAACCAAATGCACCGTGTTCACCGAACATAAAAGTCTACAACACATTTTTGACCAAAAGGAGCTTAACATGAGGCAACGCCGTTGGCTAGAATTTGCTAAGTTGAATACGATGGTGACATTGTTATCACCCGAGAAGGCAAACGTAGTGGCCGATGCATTGAGCCGAAGGAACTGATTGAACCATTGCGGGTTCGAGCCTTAGTTATGACTATTGGCTCTGGAGTTCTTTCCTAAACAAAAAAAATAATACTAAAAGCTCAGATCGAAGCCCTGAAACCAGAGAACCTTGAGAAAGAAGATGTAGGTGGTATGATCAGAAGGGATATACCCAAGGAAAAGTTGAAACCACGCGCCGATGGAACCTTATGTTTATATGGCAGAAGTTGGTTACCTTGCTACAGTGACTTAAGATCCGTAATTATGCATGAATCCCATAAGTCAAAATATTCTATCCAGCCCGGTTCCGAAAAGATGTACCAAGACATGAAAAAGCTATATTGGTGGCCCAATATGAAAGCTGACATCGCCACATATGTTAGCAAGTGCTTGACATGTGCAAAGGTCAAGGTCGAACATCAAAGGCCATCAGGATTGTTAGTACAACCAGTAATACCCGAGTGGTAGTGGGATAATATCACGATGGATTTTATCACCAAACTTCCTAAGTGTCATGGTTTTGCACCATCTGGGTGATTGTGGATTGACTACAAAATCTGCCCACTCTTGCAATAAGGGAGAATGATCCATTGGACAAGTTGGCAAGTTGTACCTGAACAAGATAGTAACAAGACACGGAATACCTGTTTCAATCATCTGTGATCGTGATGGGAGGTTCACATCAAATTTCTGAAGATCATTTCAGAAAGCTTTGGGTACAGATCTGAGTATGAGCACAACATATCATCTAGAAACCGACGGCCAGAGCGAGAGGACTATTCAAACTCTCAAGGACTTGCTACGTGCTTGCGTGATCGATTTTGGCAAAGGCTGGGTCAAGCATTTGCCATTAGCTGAATTTTCATATAACAACAGTTATCACGCTAGCATAAAGGCCGCACCTTATGAGGCACTTTATGGCTGAAAATGTCGATCACCTGTGTGTTGGGCCGAAGTTAGAGAAGCTCAACTTACTGGTTCGGAAATGATCCAGGAAACAACGGAAAAGATCGTCCTTATCAAGCAGAGAATTCAAGCTGCTCAGGATCGACAAAAGAGCTACGCTGACTTGAAGCGTAAGCCAATGGAGTTCGAAGTTGGGGATAGGGTGATGCTTAAGGTCTCACCTTGGAAAGAGGTTGTACGATTCGGTAAGCGGGGCAAGTTAAACCCGAGATATGTCAGACCTTTCAAGGTGTTAGCCAAGGTTGGAGACAGTGCCTGCAGGCTGGAACTTTCATCAAGAGGTTGAGCAGGAGTTCACCATACTTTCCATGTGTCTAATCTGAGAAATGTTAGCTGAGAACCTTTAGTCATGTCAGTTGGAAGGAATTCAGTGACGATAAGCTCTAGTTTGTGAAGTACCCATTGAAATCATGGAACGGAGATCAAACGATTAAAGCGAAAGCCGGATACATTGGTTTAAGGTTCGCTTGGAAACTCTAGGCGAGTTTTGAGTTCACCTCGGGAACGTGAAGATTGTTTCTAAAAGGAGAAATACCCACAGCTTTCGCAAACGAGCTTCGTAATCCACTACAAGGTCGTAATCTTGAGGACAAAGATTTTTTATGGGTGGAGACTGTAACATTTCTCATTTTCAGGTTCATTTACGAATTCCTACCAATTCGTCACTACTTTTAGTCCAATACGCAGTTTTACTTTTTATTTAACTCTTAAGTAAATCGCGTAGGGACTAGAAATAATCATTTAACGTACGGACCACCAAATAAATTTAAGTTTACATTCAAGAAGTGTTAGGTTATTATTTAAGAAAGTTAATTATTAAACTTTGCGTTTTTATTTTTATTGGTCTCGTTAAAAGCTTACGTTTGCAATAAAATACATTTAGGCACACCCCGGAATACCTAGACTTACCTAGACTCAAACCAATACCCACTTTTAATCCTTAAACACAAAATTTAATAAAATCTTGTGTTAATAACCCAACAAGAGGCAGTATTGTGGGGAAAACAAAAGTACTCGAAAATCCTTAATATTCTAAGTACTTTATACATCAAGGGTTTAATTTTAAGAAGTGTCCGTAATGTCTCTAGTTAGCTAATACACATTGGTAAAGACCACTTTGGATCCTCTTTTCATTTGATACCTACGGCAACAATATACCACATACACAAACCATGAAATGTTGCTAAATCCCTAGTAAATCTTGTCATATATCTTGTAATAAGATTTGTATCTAAGTAGTATTAGCAAAACTATATCTTGTTAAACTAGGAAACACAATATCCACACAAGAGGGCACAGTTTGGTTTTGATTTTGGACTAGGAAAACTAATAGTTTCATGCATATATATAACAATCACTATTGCAACTTAACACTTCTTGAAATACTCATAAGCACATTAAACTCTCTCTCTCAAACAAACCATCCTTCGTCTCTCTTGTCTCGAGTCATAAGCCGGAAACAAACACCTTCATAAATCTCATTCGAACCCACAAACAATACTAGGGTATTCATACAAGTTCATAAGGAGGAACGCGAGCCAAGGTTGAGTTATTTGATAAGCTTTAAAGCTTAGGGTTGGCGTACATTGGGTTATACGATCGTGTGACACGTTTGGATTGACATGTCTACTCGGTAACAATACATAACTCCAAGTCACTAGGACCCTTGTAATCGCGTTCAAGCTTGTACACTTTCGTATTATAAATATTTCTTTGATTTCTAGTCGTGTAGGTCACGGTATAGTGAAATTTACCAATATACATGAGTATGAACACGTATGGTTCAACCCATGCATGTTTCACGTACAGATATATACATATATTCGATCTTGTGTGGTGCTAGAATGAGTAACATATACAAAAACAGGCTTAACGATGACTAAGGGTTACACATTTTTATTTACAAATGGATTTCACAAAAACCGTACGCAAATTTCATAAGAACGAAATGGCGTGGCTAGGGAAGGTGTATACAAACTTATTTAACGCTTGCATGTGTTAAACGAACCATAGGGAGATCATATGAGCTCAACGTATTCGGCTTAGGGTTAAAACACACAAACCACAAACCAATTATCTCAAAGTGTCGTATACGTCCATGTTATGTCGAAATCCACCAAAGGGTGGCGTGGCTATGGGTTTGCTTATTTAGGGGTAAGTGCTTAAGAGGGCTTAGAACCTATCCAAACCCTTAACGAAACCTTACAAGATCCTTAATAAACTAAACGGACCCTTAATGAGCCTATTAGGCTCGACAGCCCACTGACGAGCTAAAAAGGTCCAACAGCCCATTAAGATGAACCCACGCCTTATTATTAAGCTCACTTGATCTTATTGATGGGTTAAAAGCTTATTTAACTTCGTTAGATAGTAGGTCACAATAAATAATTTTTATCGGGCCACTAACGAACTTATCAAGCCTTTACGAGCCCAATACCGCCCAACAGCCTAAATAAAGCTCTAACAGGCTTTTTTATTGGGGGAAGTAAGACAGAAAGTTAGGGCTTATAGGAAGTCTAAGTAGCTAATGGACCTTATGAGATAAGCCATAAAGCTTAAAAGGCTTAGCGAGTTCAATATGGGGCCAAAAGCCACTAAGAGGTTATAGCTTATTGAATAAGCCATACAATAAAAACAGCTTAATTATAATCATAAGAGCTTAATGAGATAAGAAAAATAAGTTGGATCATATATGAAACCCTAATGGACATTTAAAAGCCTTTCGGGTTAAGGTTATTGGACTAACGAGCCCAATAAGCTTCATTCGACCTATAATTAAGTTCCAAAACACTTTCAATATGCCTTAATAAGTTAATGTAGGGCTTATGTGCCTTTGAAAATAAATTGGACAAGTTAAATTTAGATTAGACCCTTAACGGGCCTAATAAGGTCCAATAAGCCTAAATAAGCTCATCCGAGCTTATTTATAAGCTGCCACAGCTTATATGGCTTATTGGAGCTTAATAAAACTTATTGCCACTTGTTAGAACTTAATTAGGCTTAAAATGTAATTTTTGTAAGTTAAAGGACTAAAAGTGTCAAAAATGGAAAAATAGGGTAGAAACTGCCAAAAAACTATTTTTATAAGTCTAGGGGGCTGTTTCTATCAATTTGAAAATTGAGGAATGTTTGAAAGTACAAGGACCAAAAAGTGTACTTTTCTTAAGTTAAAGGACTAAAGTGTAAAATATGGAAACCTAAGGATTAAAATGTAAATATTATATTTCTTAAATAGGGTGTTTTTGCAAATATAGAAAAAACCTAAAGGGTTACTTTATGAACAATGTGATTTAATAAAACACTTTATAATCAGTCAAGATATAATCTTTGTCGGATATATACAAAATTAAAAACGATTAATAATATGTATTAATTTTTAAGATTTGCAGCGTTTATACATGACTTGAACGTGTGAAAATCGTATCTCCCATGAGGCCATCAAAGTAAGGACAAATACAATAATATGAAACACACCACACAAGTGATAACTAGTAATATATAAATAGCAATTTATTGTAGTTTATGATTTATGTCGTTGCATAAACTTGTAGACTAAGGACTGACCGTATTTACTAGGTTATTTGACGGTTTGATCCAATTTGCAATACTTGGATATATTTATCATTCACAGAGGACTACCTACTCAGGTGAGTTCACAGCCCCATGCTTTACAATTATTTAAATGATTTACATCTTTGGGGTGAGAACATGCTTTGTTTTACAAATTGGACGCAAGTGTACATTTTATACAATGATTACGTGTTTGCCTAAGTAGCGATAACCCACTGAGCCCATTATCATGAACTGTCAATTACTAAATTGTGAGCGAGTGTTATAAATAGATCTATTTGGGATTGACATCCCCGTTTGGGTGAGTAGCGCTCACTGTGCCGGTTTGCCGGACAACAAACGTATACCATGTCGGATTTGGGATGTTGCGGGTTAGAACATCATTCACGGGCATTATTGGCAATTTATTGCATTCATACATGTCGAGCTTCAGTGTCATGAGCTTAGGAAAACGTAATTACTTTTTATGATGTTTGCATCTGTTGCTTAATCATACACTTGGAAATCTTGCGGTCCTATAATGATTTTCATAAACCTTGAATTCACCAACTTTATGTTGAATTTTAAGCATGTTATTCTCAGTCAATAAGGCACGAGGTGCAAATATACTATTGGGGGTCACTCTTTGGGGAGTCTGGTCTAAAAGATTTGGGGCGTATTACATTTGGGAACATTTGTTATAAACCAAAATCTTTACTTATATTGTCGAGCAATTTAAAGCCATGAGCTTATGTAATGAACAAGTATTTTGTTAATCCAATGTATCTTTTTAAAATGACACGTTTAGTGGTCGTTCTCATATCTTATGCTATTGATCTATGAAGTAACGCCCTTGGAATTTATATTCCACTGCTACCCAGATTTGGGGGTGTTAAACCTTCATTGTATTTTACAATCCTCAATCCTATCTTCCTATAAAGGTGAGCTTGCATAATACCAGTGAAGTCTTCTATCATTACGGTTTAACCAACTCCATACTATTTACTCACATATCTCATAGCTCTTTTTTTCGTTGCTTCTATGATAATTACATTCCTTGTATATTGATTCTAAGGATCCATGAATCAAATAAATTCCCATTGAAAAAATCAAGACGTTCGATGAATGTGATTTAAATGAGTATGACGTTTGTAAGTGTTCCCCCTCGGTGTATGTAGCCCCTTGTTTGGGGAACCAAGTAATCGAGATTTAGATGTGTGCTACAAAACAAAGTTAGTAGACAAGTGCATATATATATATATATATATATATATATATATATATATATATATATATATATATAGCAAGATATTAGCAAGTGATTAGACATGCACTTTTAGGTGTTATTATTTTAAAATATAACACTTAGAAAAAGAATTAGAAACTAGACACATGAAACCAATATCTAAAAATCAATAACCTAAATGATTAAAATAAAAAGACTCGAGACGTATGTTTAATGACTAAGATTCGACCGAATTCTAATAAACGAGAATGGGATTCATTTATTGATTGACACACAAAATTATGAGAATAACCTTTTAAAGGTAGACAAATGACGCTTAATATCTTGGCGAGATATGCAAAAAATATTTACTTTAAAAGGATAAAAGGAAAAATAAGATGAGGATGGAGACGATATGCTCTTGGATGTGAATGAAAATGATTCCATAGAGTCGAAAAGTGGGGAAGGATTAGAGAGACTAAAAGAGGAACGTGTTGACGAGAGGTTATTAGAAAAGATTGATATATCATTTGCACTAATAATTGATGTGCATGTGATCATATCGAGACAAAGGGTGGACGATAGGAATTCAAATGTTTGTTGGTGGTTTTGGTTGTGGTGACAATGTTGAGAAAAAAAAGGTAGGTATGTGAAATTAGGTGGTGGTTCTTTCAAGGTTGAAGAATAATGAGAGACTCAACATTATGGTGACTCAATAACACTTGAAGATTGAATATCTTCTTTATGTTCTTTACTTTTTAGAAAGTAGAAAGTTTAGCGAAAGAGTGACATTTGCATTTCGCAAATTACTTAAATATTTCAGAAGAAATAATAAGTTGTTGAGAGAATATAGGAGGTGTTATAATAGTAACAATTTTTTTTTTTTTTAAAAACTATTAGAAGAGTGAAGAAACGTTTAGAAGTGAGAAGAAATGTTAGAGGTGATAAGACTTATTAGAAGTGAAAAGAAACGTTTAGGAGTGAGATGAAACGTCATAGGAAAAAAGACTATTAGAAGTGAAATGACTATTAGAAGTGAGAAGACTATTAAAAAGAGAAGGCTGTCAAAAGTAAGAAGAACTGTTTGGAAGTGAAAAGACCATTTGGGGTGAGAAAAGACGTTTACGACATGTGAGGACCAAGACGTGAGGGGATTTGTGAGTATGGCGATTGTAAGGATTGTGTTTGAGAATGAGACGCGTTTCATTATGAAATTCACTTGACTCTTGACAACATAAGAAATGATGCTTATGAGTGTTGAGATATGAGGATGACCCATTGATGTATAGAGAGATATTGGGTATAGGTTTGGTTTTGGATTAGACGTCAGCTCGTAGCAGAAGAAAAGAAGTGTTAGGTAAAAAAAATGGTATTACAAGCTGTTATCGGCGGTCCCAGATATATCTGAGGGCCGCCAGAATAGGTCTGGGGGCCGCCGGACCGCCAACAGGAGAGGAGTTAAGGACTTGACGAATTTTGTGAGAGGAGTGACATTTTAATTTGCATTTCGCCAATTAAAAATGCTTAAAATACTTCGGATGAAGTAATTAAGTTGCCACGACACGGAATGAAACACGGACTAGAATCAAAACTAGAAGAAAAGAAGAGAGCGATTTATGGAATGTGTTCTATCATTCCTAAACAATGTTAGTGATCAAGAGATTTTAGTGAGAGAAAGAAGATTTTTAGAGAGAGAAAGACTACTAAAAAATTCGTGCAAAGAGGTGTTTTTTTCTGCCAGAAATAGTGCAGTATTTATAGACAGGAATCCCAACGGCTAGCTGGTGGAGGTCCTAGCGGTCCTAGATATATCTGGGGGCCGCTAGGACCTCTCCACAGCTTAGCCGTTGGGATTCCTTGTCTATAAAATACTGTACAATTCTGGCAGAAAAAAAACTTTTGGCACGATTTTTTTAGTAGTCTTTCTCTCTCTAAAAAATCTTCTTTCCTCCACTAGAATCTCTTGATTCACTAACATTGTTTAGGAAATGATTGAAAAACATTCTGTAAAATCGTTCTTCTTTTCTTCTAGTCTCGATTCTAGTCCGTGTTTCATTCCGTGTCGTGACAACTTAATTACTTCATCCGAAGTATTTTAAGCATTTTTAATTGGCGAAATGAAAATTAAAATGTTCCTCTTCTCACAAAAATTCGTCAAGTCTCGGAACTCCTCTCCAGTTGCGGTTCCGGCGCCCCCAGGATCTATTATGGTGGCCTCGATATATCTGGGGACGCCGACCTGGTTGGGTTACTGCTTGGTTGTAATACCATATTTTTTTTTACCCAAACATTCTTTCCTTTGCTTACGAGCTGGCATTCTAATACAAAACCAATCGATTCCCAATATCTCTCTATACATCAATGGGTCATCCTCATATCTCAACACTCATAAGCATCATTTCTTATGTTGTCAAGAGTCAAGTGAATTTCATAATGAAACGCGTCTCATTCTCAAACACAATCCTTACAATCGCCATACTCACAAATCCCCTCACGTCTTGGTCCTCACATGTCGTAAACGTCTTTTCTCACCCCAAATGGTCTTTTCACTTCCAAACAGTTCTTCTTACTTTCGACAGCCTCTCTTTTAATAGTCTTCTCACTTCTAATAGTCATTTCACTTCTAATAGTCTTTTTTCCTATGACGTTTCGTCTCACTCCTAAACGTTTCTTTTCACTTCTAATAAGTCTTATCACCTCTAACATTTCTTCTCACTTCTAAACGTTTCTTCACTCTTCTAATAGTATTGTTACTATTAAAACTCCTCCTATATCTCTCAACAACTTAATTATTTCTTTCGAAATATTTAAGTAATTTGCGAAATGCAAATGTCACTCTTTCGCTAAACTTTCCACTTTCTAGAAAGTAAAGAACATAAAGAAGATATTCAATCTTCAAGTGTTATTGAGTCACTACAATGTTGAGTCTCTCATTATTCTTCAACCTTGAAAGAACCACCACCTAAATTTCAACAAACCATATCCTTTTTTTTCTCAACATTGTCAAACCAAACAAAACACCAAAACAAACATTTGAATTCTCTATTCTTCCACTTTGTCTCGATATGATCAACATTGCACATCAATTATTAGTGCACAAAGGATTATATCCAATCTGTTCTAATAACTTCTCGTCAACACGTTCCTCTTTTGTCTCTCTATAATCTTCCCCACTGTTTTCGACTCTTGGAATCATTTTATTACATCCTAGAGCATTATCGTCTCCATCCTCATCTTATTTTTCATTTTATCCTTTTAAGTATAGATTTTTTGCATTATCGCCAAGATTTTTAAGCGTCATTTGTCTACTTTAAAAGGTTATTCTCATATTTTGTTGTGTGTCAATAATAAATGAATCCCATTCATCGTATATTAGATTTCGGTCTAATCATAGTCATTAAAATACGTTCTCGGGGGGGGCTCGGGGGTCTTTTTATTTTAATCATTTAGGTTATTGATTTTTAGATAAGGTTGCATGTGTCTAGTTTCTAATTCTTTTTCTAAGTGTCATATTTTTAATAATTATAAACACCTAAAAATTGCATGGTCTAATCATTGCTTATATATTGGTATATATATATATAAATATATATTATATATATATATATATTATATATATATGCACTTGTCTACTAACTTTGTTTTGTAGCACACATCTAAATCTCGATTACTTGGTTCCCCAAACAAGGGGCTACATACACCGAGGGGGAACACTTACAAACGTCATACTCATTTAAATCACATTCATCGAACGTCTTGATTTTTTCAATGGGAATTTATTTGATTCATGGATCCTTATAATCAATATACAAGGAATGTAATTATCATGGGAATGCAATGAGAAAGGGGGAGCTAGGAGATATGTGAGTAAATAGCATGGAGTTGGTTAAACCGTAATGATAGAAGACTTCACTGGTATTATGCAAGCTCACCTTTATAGGTAGATAGGATTGAGGATTGTAAAATACAATGAAGGTTTAACACCCCCAAATCTGGGTAGCAGGCAGGTGTGAATATTAAATGTCCAGGGCGTTACTGCATAGATCATAGCCATAAGATATGAGAATGACCACTAATCGTGTAATTTTACAAATAGATAATGGGTTAACAAAATACATGTTCATTACATAAGCTCATGAGCTTTAAATTGCTTCGGACAATTATAAGTAAAGATTTTGCGTTTATAACAAATGTTCCAAAATGTAATACGCCCCAAATCTTTAAGTACCGACTCCCAAAGTGTTGACCCCCAATGTATCTTGGCACCTCGTGCCTTATTGACCTGAGAAAAATATGCTTAAAACGTCAACATAAAGTTGGTGAATTCATAGGTTTATGTAAATCAATTGAAGGACCGCAAGATTTCCATGTGTATGATTAAGCAACAGATGCAAACATCATAAAAAGTAATTAAATTTTCCTAAGCTCATGACACTGAAGCTCGACATGTATGAATTTAATAAATTGCCAATAATGCCCGTGAATGATGTTCTAACCCATAACACCCCAAATCCGACATGGTATACGTTTGTTGTCCGGCAAACCGGCACAGTGAGCACTACTCACCCAAACGGGGATGTCAATCCCAAATAGATCTATTTATAACACTCACGCTCACAATCTAGTAATTGACAGTTCATAATAATGGGCTCAGTAGGTTATCGCTACTTAGGCAAACACGTAATACACTTGCGTCCAATTTGTAAAACAAAGCATGTTCTCACCCTAAAGATGTAAATCATTTAAATAATTGTAAAACATGAGGCTATGAACTCACCTTAGTAAGTAGTCCTCTGAAAATGATAAATATATCCAAGTATGGCAAATAAATCACACCTTCAAATACCTAAGTAAATACGGCCAGTCTTAGTCTACAAGTTTAGGCTAACGACTTAATGCATAAACTACAATAAATTGCTAGTTTATATATATTGTTATCACTTGTGTGGTGGTGCACATGTTAATTGTATTTGTCATGACTTGATGGCTCTTGGGAAAGTATACGATTACACACGTTCAAGTGTATGTTATTAATAAATATACATATTTATTAAGTCGTGGTTTAACTCGAATAATATCCGATAAATATTAATACCCGTCCGATACGTTAAGTGCTTATCAAAATCACCCTAGCTCCTGAAATTCCCTTAGGTTTTCTATAATTACAAAACGGTCCCTATGTTTATGAAAATATAATATTTACACTTTAAACCCTTAGGTTTCCACATTTACACTTTTAGTCCTTTAACTTTACAACAATTACACTTTAGGTCCTTATGTTCTCAAAACAGCCCCTTTAAGTTTCAAAAGTGACAAAACAACCCCTGGACTTTATAGAAACATTTTTTGACAGTTTTAACCTTTAATTTTACAAATTGACACCTTTAGTCCATTAACTTGTAAAAATCGCATTTTAAGTCCAAATAAGTTCTAACAAGTGGCAATTGGTTTTATTAACTCCAATAAGCTACATAAGCTGTTGTCAGCTTATAAATAAGCTTGGATAAGCTTATTTGAGCTTATTGGGATCGTTAGCCCAATAACTCTAGCCCGAATGTTTTTAAAAGTCCATTAGGGTTTCAATACATGATCCAACATATTTTCTAGTCTCAATAAGCACTTATGGGTCTGTTTTTATCGCTCGGCTTATTTATAAGCCAATAAGCTCGTTAATGGACTTTTGGGCCCATTAAGAGCTCGATAAGGGTTACGCGTGTTCAAGTTGATCCATTATAGGTCCAATAGCTTTTCTAGGTTTATAATAAGCTTACTAAACTGCATAAGCTCACAAATAAGGTGTCTAATCTTATTCGTGGCTTATGGGATCTCGCTTGGTTACGGTAATGGGCTGCCGAGCCCATTAAGGGTCCGATTTGGTTTCTAATAAACATTAAGGTCCACATTGCTTCAATAAGTCTATTAGGCTTCTTAATAAGCACAAAGAGCTTATTAATGGGCCCATTGTGACCCGTTAAGGTTTCTTATGTACATTGTTTATCCCAACGAGCTCAAGAACCTTGTAAGCCTTCAATAAGATCAAGTGAGCTCATTTATAAGCTATGGGCCTCAACCAACGGACTGTTGGGCTTGACGAGGCCCATTAGTGGTTCATTTCTGATAACCACATTTTTAGGGGTAATTATAATATATAGTATACGTATTACAAAAGATTCAAAGAAATTACTTTTGACCAAAGTAAAATCTAAAATCTCCTGGGTCGTTATCCCCAACGAGGAATGCAATGGAAAGTCGAGAATCGGTTTGACAAAAAAAACGCGACTTAAAAAACCAAAATTATCAAAATTTAATCCTAAAATGATTTTTTCACTTTTTATAAATCCTAAATAACTAAAATGCAAGAACAAATAAAAGAAACCCTAAAACGAAAGCAATTAAGGTGAAAAAACGAAGAAAAACGAGAACGGGACCGAATCCCGTTCTTTAAAAAACCAAATTCTAAAATTTTAACCCTACAAAAGAAAATTTAATTTTCCTAAGTGCTAAATGATAAAAGAAAATTTGAAAAAAAGAATTATATTTTTTTGACTTTTATTTAATTTATTAAGAATTAAAAACTGTTTTAATAAGAAAAATTAATTAAAAATACTAAACTAAGTTGGAAAAATCTAAAAAATTAAGGAAAAGTAGTTTGGACAGTGCTGAATCGAAGAAAAATAAGAAACTGGAAAAGTGCTAAACAAATAAGCTAGAATTAAGCCAATTATGGCTGATAAGCAAATGACCTAAAAAAAGGTTATGTAATTAATAGTGCAAAATTCTAACAGAAAAGACCCAAGGGCATTGTGTAGCGGAGAGTGGTGTTAAAATGTTGGTTGAGGTCCCAGGGTTCGAAAACTGGGACTTTCCCAAGCTTCGCCATACATTTTTTTTGGATAAAAATACTTTTATTAAAAGCCGAAAGGTGTTAAGGGCTTAAAAATAAGCACTTTTAAAACTTGGAATTATTTTTGAAAAGTTCTAAATAAGCTAGTTTGCTTATTAAAGTCTAAGGTTTATGCACTAAACTGTTTAAGCTTTTTAAGGTTTAAAAAGCTAGTGCAAAGCAAATAAGCCAAAGAATGGCCTACCCCTAGACCTCATAAGCATCCAGGATAAAGAAAATAAGCAAATAAGAACAACTGATAAGCACTAAAAAAGCAAATAAAAAAGGGGGTTCAAAGGAATAAAAACAGGGCTATATTGCTTTCTTTTAAACTAAAGTTTTTAGACTAAATAGCAAAAGATAACAGCTTCAAGTTTAGAAAATAGATTAACTTTGACATCTCAAATTAGACACTAATTAGCGTGGAATTAAAGGAATTTGATTAAAGAATTAAGTAGAAAGAACGCAATTTGAATATATGAGACGTTTATCTATGTTTTTGGCTTTTTGAAATTAATGACAGATTTGAGACTTAATTCTAAGACTCAATATAGCTAAAGTAAAAGACTAGAAACTGAAAACAGGTGCATATAAGACATTTATTTAGACACAAAAACTACAACTTGAATGAGCTTTTAAGAAAATTGGCTAATGATCTCTCTTTTCAAACTTCAAGACTGCAGACTTGCACATTTGATAGTAAAGACTTAAAAACTTGACAAAAACAACTCTAGGCTTATTAAAACCATCCTTAATACCTAATTAAAGCTTTTGAAAATTGTCTTGAGAACCCAAGACAGTTTATACCTCTTTTTGACCCATTATGATCACTCTACACCCAGAAACACTCCTATAACTCATGAGCCTCCATCACCTCGAGCACCGCTCTCTCACGCTACACTCCACATCCAACCATGTGTGTGTATAGTATGCTTAAGAATTTAACAATTAATTAGCATAGTAGAGTTTAGAATTTGTAATGATTTTACGCTGTATCTATTATTTATCGTTCTTTAGAACCACACCATTGTGCTTTTTGTTTCAGTGAGCTGCTTAAAGTGTTAAAAAACAACAAGTCAAACATCAAAAAAAATACACAAGGCACTCTATCTCTCACTAATATAAGTGTCTAGAGACTCTCTCAACCGCATTTCAATACCACCACCCCTACCACTTCCTACAACTATTCTCTTACCCCACCTACTGAACCTGTGTGTGTGTCACTTAGATCGTGCACTCACACGCACGGCACCACTCTCACGACTCATGACTCTCTCTCCGCACTCACTCACTCACTCGATTAGGCTCTTATAGAGTATATCATAGAGTGCATATATATATGAGACATAGATCAACAAAAGCACACATAGAGATATATTAAATAATATAATATATAAGACACAATGGTTTCCCCCAAATCTTTTTCAGAACGTCCTTAACACTATCTAACCCACTCAATCCATGTTCTGAAAAGCTTAATACCCAAAGATCCGTTCCATTTTTCGATCCTTCGTCCCAAAGCCGCATAGAATAAAACACCCAAATCATTCCAAATACGCACAACGAAACTTGATGGAACAGAAGACATGGTGTCGCGTCGTAGGACTGCTGCGAGTAGAGAGAGATGAAAGGATGCTATATGGGTGTGCTCTAGCAGAGGCGAGCGAGACTATCGGAACTTAAAACATGAATGAGATTAAAACTTTGCATTAAAGAGAAAACAGACGCTTAAATTGGCTTTAATTAAAAACATAAATTTCATTAATTAATAGCTTGGTTACAATGCTTTAAAATAAAGTGCAGAAAATCTAAATTGACTTGAAATTAAAAATCACACTATTATATTGAAAGACCTAAACTATTTATAGACTAGTTTCTTCTTTGTAGTGTGCTACTTGTGCTAGTTTGCTGAGGAGAGTCAAAAGCATCATCTTAGCCATCCAAATTGAGTGTCCACCAAGTCATTTGATCTCAGCCCTTATTCTTGGTTATAATCTTCACCAGCAAATAGCATCTCTTGGGATTGCCACAGTGGCATGGGACCATGTGAGGTGGGGATAGGTTGAGAGTGATGTTTTAGGGAGTAGAGGTCGAGGGATAGTGACGGGAAGTAGAAGACACGTGAATAGTGGGGTTATGGGTTTTGGCGAGAAAAAGTTTTATGTTTGACTGGGTTGTTGACTGGGTATAGTGGTAGCGGGGGTTAGTGGGTGTAGTGTGTAAGGACGAATTGTGAATAGGTTAAGGGATTGGGGATGAAGATGATGGCGGGAAAATTTTGGGATTCGGGTTAATCAGGGAAGAAGTACATTACTTTTTTTTTGCGCCCATTTTTTGTTTATGTGTGAAGTTCTGGAGTTGGGCAAATTTGGTCCCTCATAGTGATATGTCGATTTGCAGCCACGGTCCTTGTATTTAGCAGTTTTAGTCCTTTTGTTTGCATCGTTAGTCCCTTGTGGCTTATAACTTAACAGAAATATACACAGCCAGTTAAGTCCTTTTGGACTTGTTTAATGGTTTGGCAGATTTGGGCTTTTAGGCCCAATGTGGCATAAGGCTTTTTAAGCTTTCTTTTAAATACAATAATGGGCTGACCCTGCCCATTAGATGGGTGTGGGTGGGCCCACTAAGTATTTCTTTGATGTTGGCTTTGTCTTTGACTTTATCGGGGTTGACTTTTTGACTTTGACTTTTTCCGCTCTTTCCAATTCCGTGCTCGGTTTTGTCCTTTTTGTTGTGTCTTTTGTCTTTTTGTAGAGTATCTGTTTCCTGCACAATATAAGAGAAAACACACGAATACAATGTATTTTTGGTCGTTTAAGCTCGTTTTTATGGATAAATGTTATGTGTAATTAAGCACATACCAAAATCCCCCATAATAAATGTATGTTCGTGCCTCACGCAATGTTATAAGTAAAACACTTAAGAAAACTCAGAATCTCATCCCCCTCGACTACAACCTCGAACAAATAAAAAAAGTAGCTAAGTGTTCTTCAAGGGGAATTAAAAGAATCAATAGTTTTAAAAGCCCGTTTTAATCCATTTAAATGTTTAACATATTCCACACATATTTTTTTTGTATTTTTCATTTTTCTTTTAATTAGCAACTAACTAACACGTTTGACTTTCGTTATTTTATAACTTTTAGGGATCATAGAACAAGAAACATTTCAATCCTAAAATGCCTCTAAAAGGATAAATTCATCGTTCCCGACTTTTCACTTATTCCAAACCAAGATTAAAACGAATCACTGTTTAAATTACAAGTAAAGATGCTAACACCTACTTCATTATTTGTAACTTGTTGACTTTGCATCCCCCGGACAATTATTATATATTAGGTGAATGTGCCATTTCGAATTTCAACCATGGATCAACTTTTTGCAAAATTTCTATGCTTTACGTTCTACCCGAGAATAATGAGTTTGAAGGCAAGGTCATCCTATGTAGCGACTTTCGTCTCGGCACATCCCAACCTTGTGGCTAAGTGACCAGGCTTTTGACACCCCACAGAGACTAGTATCGAGACTCACGGACCTTCGGTTTCAAAAACTCTTAGGTTTCCCGTTTATACATAAAATCAAAACTTAAAATGAAATAGTTTTAGTTCAAAAGCATATTTAAATTTAATAAAAAGAGATTTTCCCTATATTTATTAAATCACATTTATTACACTTAATATAATTACACATCCTTTAAACTAAGGAAATCATCGACCTTTTAGAAGGCTGCAACATCGGTTGTGAGCCGGCAAGATGCAGCAAACTTTTATCAGTCTCGGATAATTACTATGTGCCTTATTTAGAAGACTATAACATCGGTTGTGAGCTGGCAAGATGCAGTAAACTTTTATCAGCCCACAGTTTATTATTATTGTTGTTACCTCATTTTTTTCAACACATTTTTTTTACACTTTATATTACCATGATATAGATAAAATTTCGTTTTAGAAAATTTAAGTATAATTTGAACTAAAATTATTGATATCGACAATACTTCAAAAACTGTTGATTTAAGTTTAATTTTAAAAAATAACACGTATTATTAGTCCGGTTAGGAGCTTATGGGAGAAAAAACCACAAATTACAGACATGAGCCTGTAAGATTTCTAAATAATCCTTGTTTAGCATCTAACTCTTACTTAACTCTATCATTTTTTGTTCTTCGCAGAGATCCGCGAATGCTTAGTCTAAAAGTTAAGGAACAAGCTAGAGCTCAACACGCTCAATCGAGTCAAAATTTATTCTTATTCTACCCAGCAGGAAAGTCAAAATTGTGACAAAATACTTATTTTGTTTTTGAAATTTTTTTAAAATTTTCATTTTTTTGGTATTTTGGTGGTAAAAACGGGATTACGTGAAAACAGCGACTGCAGGCACAAGCAAATCGATAGATCCCCCCATACTAGAACTAAACATTATCCTCAATGTTTTAAGAAGGGTCTCTACGTAAATCTAAATCCGTTTGTGAATTATGCTAAAGATAAATGTTAGTCAATAAGATTAGGATATTCGATTCCCAAATGAAGCTGAGGATGTGAAGATCGAGTGAACGATGGACAAAACCACGAGCACGGGAGTCTTCATAATCTGGGCAATCCTGGACATACAAAACCACAAAACATGGAAAATGAAAGAGGCGATCCTCTCTCACAACACAAAACACTTATTCATTACTACTACTACTATAATCATATTAGGATAAGCATGTGTTGCCACCCACGAAGCGCTTATTTTTGTTAACCGAGTCTTGAGCCTGACTCGATCCCCCATACTTGAGCTTGTCAAGGAGGATAGAAATGGAGAAACGGAACATCCAAGATAGGAATGTCCCTTCCATAAATCATCATCGGGCTTTCAGAAAAATCAGAAATGATCTTTGAAGGATTAAAGCCCTAATGAGATAAGAGATAAGGAGATTTTCCTTATTTGAAGCAAGAATACCAGGATTTACAACTTTGTCCTCATTTTGGGGTGAAAATGGAAGAAAAGTGTCAATCACTGGAAAAGGAAGATCACGAATGAATGAGATAGAAAATTCATCCAATGATAGAAATCTCATGGATTGGACTCTAATGAATATCCCTGGATCGAAAATCTTGTTTCTAGTTCCGGAAGGAAAAGAAACTGCAAGGTCGGATCCGAGGGAATCACTAAAAAGAGTGAAATCCGAATCCAGATGAAGGGTAGGATGGGTGGGTAAAACATTAGGAACATGAACTCTTGGTTCTCTTGTTGGATTATCAAAAATATCCTCCACCACATCCATAGTGAAATTTCCCAAATCGGGTTCACTATCATAAAAGAATGCTTCGTAATCTAGAAGAGATAAATCCGAATAAGAAGTGGGACTGCCACTACTAATCTTATCCATATTAAAGCAAAACGTTTCAGATTCGGGTAAAGAATTATCAAAGGTGTTAGTCTCCTCCAAGAAAAAGTTAAGAGATGTGGAGGAAGACTTGGGTCACAAAATCGGAAGATGGAGTGGGATTATCTTTTAATGCTTCGATCTTAGCAATAAGAAGATTGACATTTAACAATTTTTCACGAAGAATATCGTCTTTGATTGTTAGAAGAATATTAGTATCAAGCCCTCCAACTTCTGGGATAACAATCTCCACCACCTCTAAGCTGACGAGCTCAGAATCAGGAGGTGATGCCTCAACATAATCGATGTCGTCAATAGATAAAGAATCGTCATCAATCGAAGTAGAATCATCGTTAGAATCAGATAAACCCTCAAATTGATCTTTTGGAATGTCAAGAGGCAGAGAATTATCACGAAAAGGCACATCACACATATTGTCAGGAATACCCTCGGACTCACTTGGGATTTAGACAAGGTTCTCGACACTAGACTTTATTAATTCGTCCGATTCTGTTGCCAGAATAGTGTCAAGATGCTCATCCTCCATTATGAGAGAGTCTGTAATCGGTAAGTCGGGTGTGATTGCAATAGTATAATCCTCGTCATCATCATCATCACAGTAGATGGTAGGACGATTCCAACTCGGAGTATTTATGTACTCTGCCAACTCCTCGTGAATATTTTGCACATGATCATGAAGTTTACGAAATAACTCTAGAATACCCTCCGGTTGATATTGCTTGTCTTCAAAAGCATGCTCAATTTCAGAAATTGTCTCCCATGCTAGTGATACAACCTTTGGCGTTTCATAAAAAGAAAATCGATTAAACTTTCTTAAGAAAGTTTGCACATAGTTAATTAGGTTACTTTTATCTTACAAAAATTCTAAACTTGTTTCTTCTTGAGGAGGTTGATGAACGACGGAATACTGTATGGGTTGAGTATTAATGTTAGCCACTCGTTCCTCTGCTAGCAATTCAGCATAATTTTTCTTACGAATCGGTTGATGAATGACGGGAAATTGTGGGGGTTCAAATTGGTCAAAACCAGAATAATTAGAATCATAACACGGATTATGTTCGTAATAATTCATCGGTTGACATTGAAAAGTCTCGTGAGGACCCCCACAACCTTCACAACAAGGATATTGTTGTGGAAAACTCAGTGAAGTTTGTGGAAAATAATCAAAGTTTTGATTGAAACACGGGTCCTGATTATAGACAAACAGGACTTGAGGTGGACAATCATAACTATAATGGGCATCGTTCCCACATAACTCACAAGAGTATGACACGTATTGGGGTTGTGGAGGTGGGTATGAATACTCGGGAGGATTATCGAAGGAATTCAGAGTCGAATCATAAGTGAAAGAATCTCCGTTCCTTGAATGGCATAGAAAGCAATATCCATCTCGAAGATCATTACCACACCGCTCGCAAGTACACCATCGACAATGGTGACAATTAACGGTTCTCCATACCCTACGCATCAGACAAATGTCGACATAAAGAATTAAACGATAATGAGGGTTAAGAAGAGAATTAAATGGTTTAGAAGAAAAAGAAGATTATTTTTGGGTTTTTAAGCTTTTTAAACAACATATTTTATTAAAAGACAAAACGAGATCGAATAACTTAAACCAATAATCAACTTGTTTCACGGTAGCTCTCTAAAAGAAAAACGCACAAAGGAGCGCAGGAGCGGGAAAGCGCGAAGCTATTAAAATCCTTCTCCTTTCGGGTCGTAGTTCCTCGGAACAACCCTCCTTATACCCCTCTTTTAGTTTGTTAATCAATTAAAAGTGAGCCGTATCTCGCAAGTGACACAAAGACAAGTTTTAAATCTTTTGTTGTTTTTAAATACTTTAGGAAAAGTATTTATGATTATTTGATAATATATTCACAAAAATCGAGAAAATAAAATATTTTTGTACTTTTATATTTTTATAACAAGAAAATAACTTCACGAGGAAGGGTCTTCAAGGCACAACAAACTTCAACTCGATAATCCTCTCACGGCCTCCCTGGCAACGGCGCCAAAAATTAATGTAGCAATTTATACTATATATATAATATAATATAGGTGAAAATAAACAAATCACTTTTAAAATCCAAAAAGCAATAAGTTTAAATTCACAAATAAAAATATATATATTTGGAAGTATCGGTTTCTCGCTTCGTTATCCACAAAGTTTAAAACCGGACCCGGGTCCTTATATCCCAACGAGGCCGCGAATTTGAAAATCGAGTGTCGGTTTGGAATTTTTATGTTTGAATGATCAAAGATTGGATTTGGATTCTATTTCTACAATTAAATGGAAAGACATATAAAATCAAGCAAACAATTAAGACATTTAAAGATTTAAGCTAAAAACGTTAACGGAAATTAAAAACGAACGTGACTTAAAACCTAAATTATCAACATTTAAACCTAAAATGATTATTTAAGTTTTTATAAATCCTAAGTGACTAAAATGTAAGAACAAAGAAAACTAAACCAAAAATGAAAGCGTTTAAAGCTTAAAATCACGAAAAACAAGAACGAGATCTAATCCCGTTCTTTAAAAAATGAAATTGTGAAATTTAAACCCTACGAATGCAAATTTATTTTTCCTAGGTGCAAAATGATAAAAGAAAATTTTCTAAAAAAGAATTATATTTTTTTGACTTTTAAATTTTTTATTATGAATTAAAAACTGTTTTATAAAGAAAAATTCATAAAAAATACTAAACAATCTTAGAAAAATCTGAAAAATTCATGAAAAGTGCTTTGAGTGATGTTAAATCTAAGAAAAATAAAATGGGATACCCAGCTTATTGGAATAAGCTGAAATAAGCCAAAAATAAGCTGAAAGCTTAAAAAGGGAAAATGACTATAAAGAATAAATATGGTAGAGTAAGACCAGATGGTCCTACTGGTACCAATGGTTAATGTGTGTTGGGTGTGGGACGAGTGTGTGCTAAAGGGGAGGTCTAGGGGTCGAATCCTTGGGCCTCCCTTTTTGGTAATTATATTTTTTTTTTTTTTTGGAAACTTGTAAAACACACAAAAATAAGAAAAATAAGCAAGTTTAAAAAAGACAACTTTTTTGAAACTCAAAAATAAGCTGGTAAATAAGCAAATGAATGTTAACAGTTTAAACCTATTTTTTTACACCAAGTCCTAAAGTTAAGCTAAACTGGTAGGCTTTTTTACACAAATAAGCTAGTAAAAATACAAAATAAGCTAACACAGATATGCTAATATACATAATAAGCAAATATAAGCAAAATAAGCCAGGGAAATAAGGCAGAAAAGCAAGAAATGCAAATAAGCAAATATGACAATAAGCTGGCAGGCAAACAGCCTTGAGGACAACCTTTGGGCTTATTTTTAAACACCAATAAGGAACCTAATGGCTATATAACTTATATGAGCTTAAAGCCGGGCTTAAAGGCTATCTAAAACACCAATTGGAAAATAGTTTGAAACAAAAATAAGTAGTTAAAAAGTGAAGTAAAAATGGCTGTCACACATGAGTATGCACTTTTTGTTTTTTTTTCTAAAAAGACAACTAGGCTATAGCAGGCTTAAAATTAAGCTAGAAAATAAGATCCACAATGCAAACAAGTTAAAACAGATGGAGTTTGACTCCTTATGAGCTTATGCTCAAAATTTCAAATGCTAAAAACAGTTTTAACTAAACTAATTTTTAAAATGAAAAGGGGCTTTTGATTAGGAAAATAAAATGACAAAAAGTGACTAACACAAAAGTAAATTACAAAGACTCTTGACTACTGCAATATGACAGAACACATAAAACCACACACAAAAGATGGATTTACAAACTGAATCAGATAAGCACTTTTAATGAAACTGTTTTGAACTAACAGTTTTAAGACCGTTTTAGAAAAAACTTAAAACAATCTTTAAGACTTTAAAACTTGGAAAATCAGATCAAAAACAACTTACAAAGGCTGATATAAGTTGTCCAAATGATCCAAATGGTTTTTAACCCAATATGACTGCTGTCCCAAACACCCCTTTAAGTTTATTTTAAAATCAAATTTTAAACTGATTACAAAGATTTAAGCAAAGATATTTGAAAACAGATGAAAAGTAAGCAATGTTAAGCATACATAAGCATAATCCAAACAAAAATAAGCATTAAAATAAGCAAACTAAGATAAGCACAATCAAAAGCAAGTAAGGACGGATTTAAAGGAAACATTAGCTAATGATACAAAAGCAATAAATAAAGACATATAAGCATAAAACATCAATAATAAACAACAATAAGCAGGAATAAGCAGTAAATAAGCACTTGAATAGTAAATAAGAAAAAAATGGAAAAATAAGAAAAACTCACAAGGGTCCAAGCTTTTGGCAATGATTCAAAGACCCAAATCAGTCCAAACCAACCTATGTGCTTCCCATGAAGCTCTAAACCAAGGCCATCCACAATCTACCTTGCTCCTTTGCTTTGAGTGACAGATTCCCTTTTTTTGGTTTTTTTTTGATTTTTGGTATTTTGAGACAGAAAAAGTAAACACTTTTTATATAAGCTTTTAATGATTTAGAAGCTTATATATGAGCTTAAAAACAGTAACTAAATGATAATTAATGTAAATGACATGAAATTAAAATGCAGTAAAGTAAAATTGTCTAATTAGTTTTAAAAACAAGAACTAAGGACAAAAAACTAATAAGCTACAATGGACTTTGGTATGTGCTTAATTACACATACCATTTTCCATTAAAACCGGACTTAAATGACCAAAAACGTATCAAAAATACATTGTATTTGTAGATTTTGCATTTGTATTGTGCAGGTAACGGATATCTAAGAAAAGGACAAAATCAAAGCCAAAACGACAAAATCGAGCACGAGAACGAAAAGAGCGTAAAAGAAAAGACAAATCAAAGCTAAAAGTCAAAAAGTCAGGGACCAAACTTGCCATTTCCCTAGCTTTTAAAAATTGCGCCACTACTGTACATCTTCCTCACACCAGACAAAACACTATTCCCCTTTCTTCTCCCCTTTGTCGACCAACTCCTCTACACACCACACACCTTATCCCACCACACAAACCAACAAATGACACATTGGCAATCCCTTGCAAGCTCATTCGGCAAAGAATAAAGACAAAAATAAAGGGCTAAGATCAAGAGACTTAGGGACTACTCATTTTGGACAGCTATGATTTATTTTGGGGCTCACTCACACAACAAGCACATCTTTAGTTCTCCTCACAGAAGAAACACAAGACCTAGAACCTTCTTTGCTTGTGTATAAATATAGGTCATTTGTAAGCCTTTGGGGAGTTATGAAGTTTTTTTTACCTAGTTTTTAGTTTTCAAGTCATTTTTAATTATTGTCTTTCAATTTTCAAGTATTGTAACCTGTTTTTAATCTTAATGAAAATTTGAAGTTTTTAAGTTAAGTTTTGAATCACTGTTTTTCTTATTGTTTAAAGCCTTTTAAAAGTGGTTTTAAGTTCTTAAGCAAGCATATTATAAACCTGTTTTAATTTAACTATAAAGTACTTAAGGAAAATTTACCAAAAAGAAATCACACAAAAAAAAACACCCCATTTGGTATGAAAAGCCTAGATTTAGATGGGCTTATGGACACCACCAGCTTATCTTTGATAAGCTGGAGCTTGTAGATAAGCTTTAAAAAGCTTGGTTTGCCCTGTTTGAGCAAGGGCCTTTTTAAGCCTCTTATTTTCAAAATTTTAGCTTAGTACTGTAGCATTGCTTATTTTCTGCTTATTATTACTTATATCTGCTTATTACTGCTTATTATGGATGTTTAGTGCTTATATTGCCTAGCTTATAGTTTAAAATTCATTAGTGCAAGTTTTGAGTTAAAACTGTTAGTTATAAGTTAAAATTGTTTGATTAGTCTAGCTTATTTAATTGCTTATTTGTGTTTGGTATGTGCTTAATAGTGCTTAATGATACCTTTTGATCATCTGTCTTTAACAAACCTTGCTTAAATTTTAGTTAATCAGCCTAAAATTTGGATTTAAGAACTTAAAGGGGTGTTTGGTTTAACCATGTTCATGGGTCAAAATGGGTCAAAACCTGTTTTGTGCACTTGAGTCAACTTAGACTAGATAAAAGTAGTGGTAAAAATCAGCTAGTTTAAGTTTTTAAGTATTAAATCTCATTTTTACGGCTTTAGGAGAAAAGTGTTTGAATCTATGACTTTTGTTCTTTTGATAGTAGCTTATTTAGTTAGCTTTTGATAAATGGTTGTTGAGTGTTATGATCATGCTTGTTTTATAGTCTTAATGCAGTAGAATAGAAAAGTTTTAAGTTTGCAAGAGTCTAGTAAAAGTTTCACCAATTCTGTCAAGTTTTTAACTGATTTTTTGTAATTCATTTAGTATTTTTAATATTTAATTTAGTTTAAAATCGTTTTTAATTCATAATAAAAAATATAAAAGTCAAAAAAATATAATTCTTTTTTTAGAAAATTATCTTTTATCAAATAGGACTTAGGAAAATTAGATTTGCTTTTGTAGGGTTAAAATTGTAGATTTTAGTTTTTTAAAGAACGGGATTGAATCCCGTTCACGTTTTTCGTGTTTTTAAGCTTAAATCGCTTTCGTTTTTGTTCTAGTTTTCTTTGTTCTTACATTTTAGTCACTTAGGACTTATAAAAGTCAAAAAGATCATTTTAGGATTAAAATTGGATAACTTAGGGTTTTAGGTCACGTTTTAGGATTCCCGCTTGCGTTTTAGGTTTAAATTAGTTTTGCCTTAATTTTTTTTAAGTGTTTTCATTAATTTTCCCATAGTTTTAGAAAACCAATCAAAAATCTTTTCCCATTCAAACATCAAATATCAAACCGACTCTCGACTTTCCAATTCACTCCTCGTTGGGGAAAAACGACCCGGGAATATCATATACTACTTCCGGTTTCATTGATTTTCTTGATAATTATCCTTATTATATATTTATAATTATTTATATTATTTATATATTAAAAGGTTAGTTTCAAAATTATCAATTTTTGGCGCCGCTGCCGGGGAGGAGTGTAAGCGTTTGTCGTTCCGAAGTTTGACAATTAGTGCTTTGAAGATCCTTCCTTGTGAAGTTATTTTTGTTATTAAAAATATAAAAATACAAAAATATTTTTCATTTTCTTTTTAGTATATATATAAAAAACAAGAAAAAACCAAAAACATAAAAACATTGTCCATAATTATCAATAAAAATCACCATCAATATAATACTTTCAACTGAAGTATTATCATTAATAAGTTCCCGAACCAAAGATCAAAAACTTACCTTTTGTGTCACTTGCAAGGTACGGCTCACCTTTGAAAGATAAACAAACTCTAAGAGGGGTATAAGGCGGGTTGTTCCGAGGAACTACGACCCTAAAGGAGAAAGGTTTTTAATAGCTTCGCGCTTTCCTACTCCTCCGCTCCTTTGTGCGTTTTTCTTTTAGAGAGTTACCGAGAAGCTTGTTGATTATTAGGTTTAAGTGTCTTATCTCATTGTCCGTTATTAAAATAAATTGTGAATCAATTGTTGAAAAAACCAAAAAAAAATTAGTATAAATTTTCTTTTTATATTTTAGTGCATGCGCACTCGTTCTCAATCCCATAATTCTAACCGTCAACAAGACTTTTGTTGAACCATTTAATCTTGTGGAACCAATTGAAAATCCAGCTCCTCCCGTAGTTACGATGGCCGATAATCGTACTATGGCGCAATTGCTCGAAGCACCCACCGAGGGTTACGAGGATGCCATCGTTGTTCCCGAGATCACCGCGGACAACTTTGAGCTTAAGCATGGTTTGCTTACTCTTGTTCAAAACAAACAATTTTTTGGACATGACAAAGAAGACCCTCATGCTCACATTCGTTATTTCAACAAGATCACTTCTACGATGAAGTTCCCGAACGTCCCGAGTACGTCGGTTAAGCTTATGCTTTTCCCATTTTCCCTCGAGGGAGCCGCCCGGATTTGGCTTGAAAAAGAACCCCCTCGATCGATTCTTACATGGGATGATCTTGTTTTGAAATTCATAAACAAATTCTTCCCTCCTTCTAAAACAACAAATCTTCGAAATGAAATCACGAGATTTCAACAACGATTTGATGAAACTTTTTATGAGGCATGGGACCGATTCAACGATCTTCTTCGGGCATGCCCACATCATGGATTTTCGGAATTGCATCAACTCGATACATTCTACAATGCCTTGAACTCAAATGATCAAGATTCATTGAATTCCGCCGCGGGTGGTAATTTTTTGGATAAAATGCCCCGAGATTGCCTAAGAATCATCGAGAGCAAATCCAAAGTTCGTAACTCACGTATCAAACCGGTTGTTGCCAAAGTGAGTACGAGCAATTCTACCCCCGGTATTTCTCCCGATGTTGCCGAACTTAAAGATATGGTGAAAGCTTTGCTTCTCGATAAGAAAAACCAATCCCAAGCTCCCGCTCCCGTAAAAGCGGTCGAGGAAAATTGTGTAACTTGCGGTGGTGCTCATTCTTACTGAAATTGTCCCTCCACCGATGGCAACTATTATCGTGACAATATTCAAGAATATGTTTCTCAAGCCGCCGCGGTTAACTACTATCAAGGAAATACTGGTTACAGACCCCCGATTACAAATCAAATTTGACCTCTCGGTTTTCCTCCCGTTCAACAAAACCAAGGAAATAACCAAAACCGTTACAACCAAAACCGGGGGAATAATTACAACCAAGGCCAAATTTATCGACCCCCGATTAATCAACCCCCAGCTTACCAAGCTCCGGCTCACCAAGCCCCGGCTCCTCAGATACAAGGTGTGTCGAAGACCGATTTTCAAAACTACGTCACAGCTAATGATGCGGTTATGAGAAATGTGCAAAACCAAACGACAAATTTAACGGACATGCTTTCCAAATTCATGAATTCCAATACCGCTTCTACTTCAGGTTCAGGGACACTCCCTGGTAATACCATTACTAACCTGAAGGAAGATTTGCAGGGTATTACCACCCGAAGCGGTGTTGCTTATCAAGGACCCACGATTCCTACTACTTCTTCTTCTCCTCTAAAAGTAGTGGAACGTGAAACCGAGGTGACAAAGGACACGGTGCCTCCTACTAATAACGGAAGTACCAAAGACGTCCAACCTCCGGTTGTCCAAGCTCAACCTCAAGTACCAAATTATGAGCCCGTTGTTGTAACACCCCCAAAATCTGGTAGCAGCGGAATGGTAACAATGGGGTGCTACGTCTTAGTACAACAATCAAGATATAAGAAACGACCTCAAAAGAGACGTTTGAATAAAGTTTCATTCGATGCATTATAAAATATCAGAGTTTTCAGTTATGGTCCTAAAATATTAAAAGAGTCATAAACATACTACATACGTTCTTTTAAACAAAAGCTTCATAATTCCAAAAGATGACATAAGTTTTTAAAAGATAAAGTTGCATCGAATTTAATTAAACACAGAATCTATCTTCATTGATATCCGTTACGGCTCCCATCCAAGCTTATACCTTAGGACATGAAATTAAACATGCTAAAAGTCAACACAATTGTTGAGTGAATTCATAGGTTTATCATATAAAGAGTGTACCACAAGATTTACAAGATTTAAGTCAGGTATAGCTATGAAAACAAATTCAGTAGGTACCAAACCATTGTATTAATTGCACTAAGCTCATGACCACCAGAAACCTTAACTGTCAGTGCCCCCAAAATAATGTAAGGTAGGGGAGGGGGATGCAGCCTACCAATTCATACTAAATGTTAAATGACACCAAGATTAAACTTGTGCATCAGAAATTTTCCAGGTGGGGATTCTGTTAGTCCCCGATCAGATCTACTCAAAACATACACTATCGCTCACTATAATAGCAATTTGAGACGGTTCATGATTTGGTAGGGACTTATATTGTCAATGCGGTAACTTAGGCAATAAATATTCAGGTCAATAATCGGATATCATACAATTTAATCTCTCACCTGTTGTCCAATAGAGTAAAAACATCTGTATGTAACATCCACACCCCGTAGAGTTTGTAAAACAGTAGATGTAAATGGGGCTATGAACTCACCTCAGTGAATGAATAATTAACGTAAGTCGACTAGTGGAAAATGTCACGTGAAGGTCCGAATGCAACCTAAATAATTATAGGCTGAATGAGTGTAATGTATTATCTCTAATTACTGACATCACAAGATCTTATAAGCGTTACATCACCACCTAGATCTTTTTGTTTAATTTAAAAAGAATGGAACAATATTTAAATCGCATTTGTTAAATAATAACCATGTATTTGCACTCGTAAAATAAAATATTATACTTGTCCAATAATTTATTTATTTGTTAAAAACACTTGATTTATCGTTTTTATGATTCGTATAATGTTATCGTATAAGTAGTTTAATCATCTTGTAAAATAATATTTATAAAGTTAAAAACATGTATAAATATTATATATGTGTTTCTAAAATGTTTCGCTAAATTTTTATTAAAAACGAACCAACACTATTCATGTCAGGAAAAATGTCTAGTTTACAAACTATATATCCGAAAATTATGAAAATCGGCAGGTTTATGTAAAATGTCGTTCCGAACAACTTTGTAGTTTTACATTTCGGCTCAATCAGATCCGAAGGTCCTCAAAAATGAGTTTCAGTAGCTGCTGAAGCATTTACGGTTTTTCAGCTTTTATAAATAATGTTCGATAACTTTGAAACGTCGTATCTTACTCGTTTTAGCTCCGTTTTTAGTGATTCTTTCGAGTACGTTCTCGTAATTAAAATTTCTACTTATTTATGATGTTTTCCAAAAATAAATGGTCCTGGTGAACAGTAGCTTTTTATAAAAGTATTAATTATCGTAAACTTGTAATCGTCGTATCTCCTTCGTTATAATCGTGTTCTTATTCGCACGTTCTTTCTACATCATCTTGGAACCTCATGAGATGTAGTATTTTATAAAAATATAAAATCCACAATTTTGAAATCGAATTAAAACAGTTTATTATTAATAATTGCATTGTCTTTACATTTTATATCACTTGTTTTATTAGTTTTTAGCTTAGATAAAATACCACAAGTTCTTTATAACACATGTCTTATATATTATAGGGTCCTTTAGTCCATAATTGTCCAATATTATCCAAGATAATAAGATCACAAATCCTTTACATCACTTTACTTATAACTTTTAATAAGTAACTATTTTAACCATTAATTTATATATACTTTAAATAACTTAACCAACACTTGACCCATACTTATAATCATATTATAACATGATATTACCAACCATATAACATATGAAAAAGTTCATAAAACCATGATCAAAGTAAAATCCATTTTACAAGTTTAAAAGTATCCTAAATGGTAATTTTGCTAAATAGAACTTATATATGCATAAAATTATAAATGTAAAGTTATAAAGAGTTTTAGATAATCTTATAATGATGTAATATGATAAACCACAATATCTAAACCCTTGTTTAGATATTTACCCAAGGTTTTCAAGACTTGAAAACCCTAATCCTCCAAAGAAACCCTAACTTAGTTTAAGCCTTAAGAATGCCTAACCAAGCCTTCAAATCTCCATGGTATGCCTTAGATATGATGTGGGATCACTTGTAAATGTGTTAATTAAATTTTGTATGGATTGTTTATTAAAAATGGGGTGAGCCGTGGGTTGACAAAGAGAAAAAAAAATGTTGTTTTCACTTATGGAAATGATATATGTGTATGTTTATTGCTTGCACTTGTCATATATAATAAGAAGACTAGTCAAGATGGGAATAGGGAAGTCTTTAGACAAAAGAGAGCAAAATATGGAAGTCTTGGTCAAATGGACATAAGCTTTTATTAGTTGTTGATGTACATAAGGTCAAGTTGCAAAATGTGAACTCCTTGTCCCCTTTATTTGTTGTAACCGTGGGTTAGGGGGGGGGGGGAAGGCCAAATTTTGTTTGTTTGATATTTGGAAAGAATATCTAACCATTTACTTGGTTACTTACACTTTTAATATGTAAAGGTAATGTGTAAATGTAATATTTGAAATGTGTAGTTTCTAGCTTGCTCATTTCATGTAAAATGTGACTAACAATGTTAACTTGAGTAAAGTTTAATAAAAGATTTGGGTATTGGGTATGAAAATGAGTATTTGTTGAAGCTTAGAAAAATTTTAGTGCTTCCGGGTACGCCTAAATGTATTTAATTACGAAACGTAAACGTTTTACGTAACCAATAAAAATAAAATATAAAAAGTTAATTATTACTTTCGTAAAATAATATAATGCTCGCTTGACGAAAACTTTAATTCGTTTGGTGTCCATTTACGTTGATTGTTGATTTTTAGCTTACGCGATTTATCTTAACACTTAAAAAAACGAACGCGTACGAGAAAAAAAATAA
>BQNB010047254.1:21528-43233 GCA_026074375.1 Tanacetum coccineum | reverse complement strand
GGATTTTAGATGCTAAACTGGGTAATTCAACCAACTAAACTCTAAAACCTACTATTCTTTTATTATTATGTCTATTCTCAGCTGTATAGAAGAGTTTCACAAGAAACCTTTGACTTAAAGAGTCAAAGTAATCCTAATCCAAACACTCCTTATAGTCTAGCTGTCCAAACTAAATGAGCTTAAAACTGTTTTAAAATCTAAAACAGCTAAAACTTTTTAGCTACTCATCTTTATACTAGCCTACTTAAGCTATCTAAATTCTAAAAGTTCTAGCTTATGTAGAGAATTGAGCTAGTTACTCTACTAGCTTTACTACTACCTTTGGTAAAATTTTGAGGAATTAAAGCTAAAACTAATTATGACTAAAAACAGCTTAAAAGCTAAACATCTACAAACTTATTTAAGCTAAATGAAACATGACTATATGAGAATTTGAAAGAAATAAGCAATTTGAAATAAGCTATAAATTTGCTAAATTGAAATTCAAAAAGGTAACCTGAGTATATGGAGTCTCAGCACAGGAGGTCACTCTTGTAGAGTGAGTGACCTTAGATTATTAACCTATTGGCTTCCAAAGCCTCTAAACCATAAGCAATTAAAGCTCAATAAGCTAATTTCAGCTTATTTCTTCATAGGCTTCCAAAATTAAACACAAATTCCTCAAGTGATCATGCTTTGCTTTACAAGTGAACTAAAAGAGTAAATGACTTGTTTAAGAGCAAAATTGACTGAATTTAAGCTTATGAATAGTAATAAGCTCTAAAGTGCTTATTGAGAGCTTAATACATGAAAACAGCTTAAAATGGAAATCAAAACACTAGGAAACTTGAACAGCCTGAAAGTATATTACTCAAATTCGTAAGGTACAAGTTGAAAGAAACAAAGGTACAAGTGTTTGAAACTGAATTAGAAAAATGCTTAAAAAAATGCTTAAAAGGTAAAAAAAACATTAAAAATTGAAAAACTAAAAACTAACTCCTAAGAGTGATCCCTGAGCTCCTATTTATAGAGAGTAGAAAAGAAGAGGAGAGAGATTCGTGAATCTTCCATTTAATCACAGCCGTTTGATCCTTTTTAACTTGTTTGTGGCCGTTTGATCATATAAGAGAGGTGTTCTGGCCAATTATGGAGTGCCACGTGGTGGTTATTGATTGGAGAGGACTTATGAACGAGGTTGGGCATTTATATTGGAGCGGGGTGTGGGAAATTTGAAGTTGGGTTCGTGTACAATTTGGGCGGGAAATTCTGTTGGAGGCTGTTGGGGGTTAGCGAGATAGCCGGGCTGTTTGTTTAAATCTTTGGAGAGTTGGCAAAATAGGTCCCTCTTCTTTGCTTCCGCCCATTTTGTAGTTATAAACAAGTTTGAAGCTTGACAATACTGGCCCTTGTGTTGTTTTCTTCTCTTTTCTTCTTAATAAAGACACTTTCAACACTTGGCAAATTAAGTCCCTTGATCTTTAAATCTTCAAATAAGCTCTTGAAACTTTGAATACTTGTCAATTATGGCCCCTTGACTTCATTTTGGATCTTTGACTTCCTTTATTGTTATCTTTGACTGAGTTTGACTGATCCGGCTGTGATTTCTGGCTGATTTCTTCGTCTTGCTCTTGACTCTTTGTCTTTTTCCCGTTTCTTGTCGGTTTTTGATCGTTTTTGCTTCTTTTTGTCTTTTCAATCCTTACCTGCACAATTGGACACAAAAGCACACATTTTCTATTCTTTTGGCATTTATTTGACTTTTATTTGGCAAAATCCCGGGTTATTTTAGTGTACAATTAAGCAAATATCAGTCACTCCCAATTTGTTTGTTTATCTCGTAATATATTGTAATATGTAAGTAACGGGTTCGGCCCATTAGGCTACAAAGGCCGGCCCATCTATGCTTATTGTAAGACTATATAAGCCCTCTTACACTTGGTAGGAGGGAGTGGTTCCTTTGTATCTTCATTTTTTGCTTAATAAAATTACTATTTTACTTTCTCTCTTTAGGAACTCGCTACTCTTCCTATCTCTCTAAAACCTTTGATCATATTGTGTGTTATGATGCTTATTGGGATCCTACAATTGGTATCATAGTACATGGGATGATCTAAGAATGTTTTTGTGTGTGTTACAAGATCAAAAAAGGTTTAAAAAAGTAGGCGAGTTAGTATTTGGTTCACTTTTGTCACAAAAATCTTGAATATAAATATTTTGTGTTTAAAAACTTTAAAGTTTGCATTTTTATCAAAGTTTATATGATATATAAGCTAGTTGTACAAAAGAAATGGATTAAAAAGGATCAAAAGTGTATATTTAAGTGATGTTTAGTGTTTGAAAAAAAATATTGTGTTTTAGGCGAGTTAATGGGCGAGTTCGTACTAGGTGAGTTGGGTTAGGCGAGTTGCAAAACCCTCTTTTGGCGAGTTGTGAAACCCTCTTTTGGCGAGTTAAGATTAGGCGAGTTGACAGGCGAGTTATGTTTCAGTCGAGTTGTTAGGCGAGTTCTAAGGCGAATTAGGTGCAAAACTCAGGCGAGTTAAGGACCTAAATTTAGGCGAGTTAGACCCATTTTAGGTGAGTTAAGCCTGAGTTGGGTGAGTTAAAATTATGACTAATCTTGATCGTTTTGCTTAAACACTTAATAACTTATTCACTTAACCACCATCCAAAACCACACAACACTTCTTAAATCATTAACAAGATCTACAAATCAGTTCACACAATAATCAAATCATCATATCTACACTAACTCAAGATGTCTTTGCTACTAGTTTTGAAAACCGTCCACCTATGGTAGAAAAAGGTAGTTATGATACTTGGCAAAATAGAATGCTAATGTATATTGAAGGGAAACAAAATGGCCAAATGTACTTGCATTCTATTGAAAGGGTGCATGTAACAACTTGAGTTTCAGGTCAACGTTTATCCCGAGCTATGATAATTATTTTACTACATAATTGATTTTAGTCGTTTATGCTATATAAGGTTTGGTGAAAATTTCCATTTATTGAGAAATTACAAGCCGTGATTGAGTTTTTATTTGTTTTTAGCGTCCGAGAAAGTTAAAAAAATTTATATTTTTGCTCCGAGAGCGTGATTATTTTATTTTTTGTATTTTATGGCTTTTTCTCGTGTTTTTGTAAAAAGTGTGTCAAGAATCGAGGTTTGCGTGATTCAACATTTTATTAAATGTTTTAAAATAAATTTAGTGGCACAGAATAAAAATATTTACGAATGTGGTGTGACCTGAGCTTTTTGGCCGACTATAAAACAAAAAGAAAATAATTTTGTACTAAATTTGGAGGACTATGAAGGATGGAGGGACTAGTGTGGCAAGTGATCACACTATAACTCTATAAATATCAACTAATACACACACATTTCATTTTTAGAAAAAAATTTGTCCTCCCTCCCTCTCCTTGTTCACGTCCGACCACCACCACCGTCGTCGATTTTCTAACATGAAATACGATCTAATTATATTTTCTTAATCCTCTCATCAAATCCTAAATATCTCACTAAAAATATTATACATGTAATAGGTATTTTGCTAGTTTTGATTTGAGTCAAGTTCTTAAAGTTTTGATCTCAAAAGGGTGTTTATTGAGGTTAGATTAGTGTTATTAGCAAGTGGGTTTTGTTGAAAAAGCTTTGGTTTTGGTTGTTGGGTTGTGTTCGAGCCATGAACCATAAGAGGGAACCCAAACCGAGTTTGTGTGTTGATTTCTATTGTGTCGAGAGTGTTGTAAGTGTTCTATTTACATTGTCAAAGTTGTTAATTCGATCATATTGCGTGTTATATATTATGTGCTATAGGATTCAAGTGCAGAAAATTATTAACAGTATGTTGGATTACTAATTAAAGTTTGATGGTTTTAGTATAAATAAATAGACTAGTTAAACATATTTTGATAGTGGGTTTAAGTCGAAAATGTCATCTTAAAGGGTTTTACATTGACTAAGTTTGACCAAAAAGTTTGACCGCCTCGTAGCGAGTCGAGAAATTTTTGAAAGTTATTTTTGATAATAAAAAGTGACAGAGTTCGCCTTTAGCTACGTTTCGCTAGGTGGCTCGTCGCGTAACTCTTAATAATGAAGATTTTACTGCTAAATGAAGTTTGGAAATTTTTAGTGTAAAAGTTAACTACAAAGTTTGACTTTTGAAAGTCAAACTTGCGTATACTTTTGAATATGGTTTATAATGAGCAAAGGGTTCGTAATGTTAGTTAAGTAATAACAAAATATGAGTTCGGATTATATTATCTTTACTTTCGACAACTTTCTAAAAATAGAAACTTTATGGTAAACGAAGCGTAACGCAACTGTATTCGTTGTACATTTGTGGATGCATCGCACTTGGAGATTGTAGTACATGATTGTATATACGTAATAGTTATATAAATATATATACAAGTATGCATTATATGAATTATTTTACTTTTAGCCACGTACCGCTATATATGTATTATATAGGTCGCGGTTGAGACATGAAGTTATTTGCACTTATTGATTTAATTGAATTGGATTCTTTTGCTTAAGGTGAGTTCATAGCCTCACTTTTAACTCTTTTGATTGTTTTATAAACCCGCGAGGGGGATATATGTTTGTTTTATAAATCGAACACATATAATTTTATGGTATGCCGGACCCGATTATGAGAATGTTTCCGCATAAGTAGCTATTGTCGAAGTCCTTTATTTCATGAACCGTTAATTACCTTGCGAGGTGAACACTAATGCATTAAATAGATCTATTGTGTTTGACAACCCCGTCCGGGGTCTGAATCCTTATGAACACCCTGTCAAACGGACGTTTGGTATTTAGAAGTAGTAGTATATGACAATAATACCTTGTTCTGGGGAAAATTGACATATGAAAAGATATATGTATTGTTAACGTTCGGTGTCATGAGCTTATTGCGTGAAAGAAAAGAGATGTTATACATTGTATTCGTTGCAATGTTTTCCCGAGAACTAATTGTGTGTTCAAAGATTATTACTTATTGATTATTTTAAACTCTATGAGTTTCACTCAACAATTTTGTTGACGTTTTAAACATGTTTTATCCTAGATAACCAAGGATGAAGGCAACGATGGCGTGGAGGTGTCGTGCGTGTGATGATTTAGTGAAAGACTACTTGTGTGTTCCTTGTCTTTCAAAAATAATGTCTTAATGTGTTTTAAAACAATGTCTTTAATTTGAAACAATTGTCTTTCAAATGTGGTAATGGTTGTGGTTACGATTCCTGTAGGGACTGATGTGTCGTTATGTGGTGTATATTTTATTGATTCAATTTTTAAATTTATATTTTGCCGACTAAACCAAAAACAACACTTTAACGGGCAGTGTACCCGATCGGTAGTAGTTTCGTGGTAAGTAGGGTGTCGAACACTTGAAGCGAGGTTAAATCTATCAATTTAATTAATATCTTGGTTATCTAATCTATGTTAATTCTAGTCTATTCTAAACCTATGTCAGTCTAAATCCTAATTCTAACGGGTAAAGGGGGTCAGCCTGAGAGACTGGCACGGTTTGGTTGGTGACTATAATCAATTCAAGGCACTTTAACCCACTCAAGCTAATAAACAAAAGATAAAAGAGCGGTCGAGCCAAATATAAGAAAACTGTATTAACCATTATTAATCCGATTAGAAAGTTGGTTTGTTTATTAAGTGCAATGATTTCTTCTCTCGAGGTGGCATATCATTCTTAAGACTTAGGCGTTACATCATCCTAAGACCTAGACACATTAATTCTGTCACAATTAAAGCATCCGCATAAAGCATCCTTATTTGCTGATTATAATCTATCTTAGAGATGAAAGCAATGGTGATCTGGTTAAACCCTAGCTCATAGAAACTTTACCCACTTACCGCTTAATGATAATTTATACACTAGTAGTCCAATTGTCCAACTATCTAATGGAATTAAAATGTTCGTCCTTTTCCAAAATGTAACCATGATTTTAGAAATCAATTTTAGCTGTAAAATATGCAAGACCATTTCTATCCCAAATAGTCCCAAAATGTACGAATCAAAGTTGGATCACAAAATATCCAAAGTAACGTATTAAGCCACTTATTCAAGTGTGTATAAAACCATGATTACCATTACTCTAAGTTCATGAAACTGTGACGTAGACTTGTATTTATGCACTTTATTTCAAGGCATAGTAAGAATAATACACAGTAGGTGTTCCTTCCAAGAACACCCGGGCAAATATAAAAGAATATGTTCCCCCGTTACCGGTGTCCCTTCCAAGGACACCCGGGCAAAAATAAAAGAATATGTAGGACACCCGGGCAATAATAAAAAATAGTGTTCCCCGTTACCGCGGTCCCCATCCAAGGACACACGAGGCATAAGATGTATATGTGATTGTTGGCACCCCAAAGGCGCCAATTCCAATCGTAATCCCGTACAGTGGTAATTAACGTTCGTTCCCGTGAACTAGTCACCCGAACGGGGATTGTCAATCCCGAATAGATCTATTTTATAACATTCGCGCTCACCCTCCAAGTGATTACAGTTCATGCAACCTAAGCTAATCCATAATCATAAAAGTATAGTATCCTTAACGTTCAGAAAACTAACCAGTATTGTATCTCCCGCGAGATATAAATAAATAAAGTATTTAAAACCAAAACAGGTAAACAACCTTAAATGCATTTGAAACAAGCATGTTCTCACCCCAAAAATATATGTAAAAACCAGTAAAACATGGGGCTATAAACTCACCTTGATGTTGCAGAACGATTGACAGATAGGCATCTAAGATGCACAACACAACGAAGACGAAACGGCCTTGATCAGAGAAGTATGCCCGTTTATCTTAACGGTTAGAATCTCACCAGTTAAGGATAATAATTTAGTTTTACCCAAGTGGATATTACATCAACAGCGCCCGTTGATAAAGATTTAGGTTCCGAGTGCAGTTTGGTTTGGTGGTTGGTTTGGTAAAATAACTCAAAAGTATATAATTCATATGGTGAATTATATAACAAAGTATGTAATATATTCCATATATATTACCTTGAAAGATGAACAATTATATAATTCATATGTGAATTATATAATAACGACCAGAAATTAAAAGATTAATTTAAAGCTTAATATACCTTGCAAGTATTATATAATAAGCGTGAGTACATAATTAAACCAAATGGTTTGACACGTTTTCGAAGATCACCAATTATAAATAAATAGAGTTCTTTTCCATAAACGAAATCGTACGTGTTTAAAGTTACCATTAAGTAGGTGTTTTCTAAAGTCCGTACCAAAGGTATGACTTTATTTTCTAGCTAGGATTTATAAAACAACATTTTATAAATTAATATTTTGTTTGTTGTCGAGTTATTATGAAATTATAATTTAAAACATCTTTAAATTATAACTTAGCCCATTTACCGTCCTTCAAAGACGATAAGAGTTGTTATCTAAAAATATTTTTAGAAAATTTCGCCATGACCTTCTCGTTATGTGACGTTTCCCATTTTATTACAAAACTAAACGTTTTTCACTTTTCAATCAACAAATCTAGGTTGCAAAATGCATTCGTGTTTCAATATTTATCTAGACAACATTTAAGTACTAAATGAAATAAATAGAGTCAAACCCCCTTTTAAGCGATGAACGAAACACGCCTTATGTGGGCTTTTAAAACCACAACCAAACACCCTTGTGTTGGTGTTTACCACAAACCAACTTATAAGTAACGCATCCCACTTCGGTGCCTGCTGCCAAACCAAACGCATCCTTCGGTGTTGGGCAGCTCCTATAAATATATACATATATATATTTATACGAGATCAAATAGGAAACGATATAATAAATAATATATTTATTTAACCATTTGTATACCACCAATATATATATATCCGGTTTTAATTATCAAATCTTTCAATATATTTATTAGTTGATTTATATTAACCAAACGCACCCTTATTTTGGAAACTGCCAAACCAAACACGCCCCTATTTGGAGTCTGTTAACCCAAACAGCCCCTTTATGGCTGTTAACCCACATCCAAACGCACCCTTAGTGCAATCTGCATAACCAAACGCCCCCTTTGTGGTGATACAACAACCAAACGCACCCGGACCCGTATTTCAGTCAACCAAACGCACCCCTATATGTTGTTGTTTACCCAAACGCACCCTTGTGCTTTTTATTATCAAACCAAACGCCCTCTTGTGCGGTGACAGCCCCAACCAATGCACCCCTTGGTGGCTGCCACCCAACCAAACGCCCCTACAGGCTGCTGCTAAGCCAAACGCACCCTTCTCGGTGCTTCCATAAAACCAAACGGACCCCGTTGTGGTGGCTGTGTGGTGGCTGCCACCCAACCAAACAGCCCTTTGTGCGGTGACAGCCCCAACCAACGCACCCCTTGGCGGCTGCCACCCAACCCAACCCGACACACACCCACCCCTCGGCTGTTTCGAAAGTCACAACCGAACGCACCCAACCCTCGGCTGTTAACGACAGCCAAACCCGACGCCCCCGCGGCTGTCAACCCACAACCCGACGCACCCAATGGTGCAGCTGAGACAGCCAAACGCACCCGCTGGTGCTTCCATACAAACCGAACACACCTCTTGTGGTTGACCCGCGAACCAAACGCACCTTCGTGGTGCTAAACTCACACCGAACGCACCCCATGGCTGCTGCCATTTAAACCCCAACCAAAACGCACCCTTGTAGTTGTTAATAAAACCACACGCACCCTTTGAGGTGGCTGCTGTGGTGGTGCGTGGTGGAGGTGATGTTGGTGTTGGTGGAAGGTGTTAGTGATGACGAGGATATGATGATGATGATGATGATGCGATGGTGTGTTGTGGTGGTGTCACGATGGGGAGGCAGCCGGAGGAGGGGGAGGGGTAAAATGGCGCGTGGCCGCGAGTGGTAGTGGGGATCGAATAGATCCGTTGAGGAGAAACCTTTTTGGTTTTGATCGGAAAATCCCGCCGGAAAAGTTTTCAGGCGGCGGTGGCCGGAATCCGGTGGCTGAGGGGGGGCCGGCGGTGGGGTGACATGAGAGGGGAGAGAGAGAGAGAGGATAAAGATGTATGTGTGTATAATTGAGATGGAATGAAATGAAAAAGAATAATGAAATTATATATATATATTAAAATTTTAAATCAAAAGTGACAAGTTGAAATAGTCCAGGGGTCGATTTGTAACTTTTTAGTAAAACTTCGACACGTATCGGTTCGGGACTCGTTTGAAGGACTTAACGGATGATTCAACTCTTGAAACTTGCGCCATTGTTTTCCGAATTATTTTTCTGATAAAAATGAGTATTTACTTGATAATGTTTCATAAATATTTTATAACATTTAATAAAATATCTGTTATTCATTTTGTGAACCGGTTTCGCCTTGTCCGAAATAAAAATGGATTTAAGCTCGAGTATTCGCGTTATCAACAACGCTTTTAATTAAAAATGATGACTAATTTATTTAATATTTTTATTAAATAAATACTGATAATCAAAAACAAATTTAATTGTTTTTGTGTGTCCGCGTTGTATATTGTTCGAAAAATGTTTGCGGTGTTGTTTTAGCCCTTTTCGGCTCGTTTCCAGGTCTCGGGCAAAACTGAAAAGTTGTCAGGAATATCATTTCACATCAAATTGCTTTAGAGTCCGAGTCGTGAATAAGTGATTTAGATGATCGTTCTTATAAGTCAAGCCAGACCCTAAAAGTCAAAGGATATAATCGTCATTCATAATTCGAAAATTCTCGGATGTTACAAATATCATGAAGACTAGTCCGAACATAATTAAGCATTCCATCACTGAATTTATGAAGTTCATCATTGTGCATCAATCTGTTTTTATTGTTTTGGTCCTTGTATATCACTCCTTGAGATAGTGTCTATGGTTCTGTTCCTGAGATTCGACCTGAATGTGTCTGGTTTGGTGAGGTTGAGTTTCTTTTGGTAACTTTCGACACCTAATTGAAGGTCTTCCACCCGCCTTTGAATGACAATACGTCTGGTGAACATACGTAATGCCACATTCAAGTCAAAACATTAGTCAGCCTCTGTTGAACAAGTAGGAGTAACATGTCCTCGATGTCTTGTAGGCGAAGTCATGGGAAATCACCTTCTTTAAACATGTATAGCTATTGATCCTCTCTACGAACTTCAATCTCGTCTAAGTGATCGTAGTCATACCACTTCATAATCTTAAGGCAGGTAACTGTAATGATTCATTTTCTGGAGTAGACATCTTTCGACGAAGGCCTGTTGCTTGCAAACTCGTAAAATTTTTGACGTTTAGGACCCAAGTGTGAAGTACCCCAATAGGCATGTTTATCATAAACTACCTTTACGGGACTCCATATATTAGGAACCATGTCTTCAATCCATTGAACCACATAAGTAGCAGCCTTTATCTTTGTTACGGAAGTTGAGTATTTTCTGCTTAAACTTCTACCTTTCAGATATTCTAGGTCGTTGTTGATGAATTAATTGAAAGGGATAACATGAAAACCTCGATGATTTGGAATCAGTAGGAGAGGCATACGGAGATCGAACGGATATTGCTTGCCTTTGGGGTTATGTCAGTCTAGTCGTTCAGTTGTAGGTTTAAAACATTCATCAAAATGATACTCTAGTTCCGTACAACTCTTGCAGGTGCCTTTAAGTATGTTGAATGCCGGTCCAACCAAAAGTTCTTGAGTCAAATTTGTAATGTTGAGCCGATTAATGACAAATGCAGATAAATCAATTGGAGTATCCATGAGCTCATCAAATGAAGTACGGGGTTCTTCAGCACGAGCAATGTTACTAATCCAGGTTTGAGATGGTCTGAAGTCAACATGTTGTCTCTTATTCCAATCAAGATTAGGAGTCGGAGGTTGCTCAGGTTTCTTATACCAGTCAGACTTGGAAGCGGCCTCATATGACTTTGCTCCTCTACATGGGCATACTTTGCTCCTCAGGTTTATCATTGTTACCCGTGTCAAACTCTTGATTCTGTCGCACTCCCGAGTTATCAATTGTATGACTTTGCTCCTCTGCATGGGCAGACTTTCTTGATGACTTATGTTGAGAGCGGGAGGTGCCTTTAGAAGATCTTGTTGACTTAGACTCCTTAGACTTTAGATTCCTCGATTATTCAGCATCTTTACTCGACTTCCTTCTTTTCATCCCTCGGTCTGATCCAGCGGAGGGGTCTTGATCTTTATCTATGTCGTCTTGACTCCTTTTCAGTTAGAATACTTCACCATATGTATCATCAAGGAAGCAATCTCATTGTCAGCTGGAGAAACGTTCTCATAACGAACGGTGGTGTCCATCAAGGAAGCAATCTCATTGTCAGCTGGAGAAATGTTCTCAAAGTTTAGGAGCTTCTTTCTGAAATTGGACGAGACATAAGAACTTTGCATTGGACCTTCAGTCTTTTGTGTGTCATGGACCTTCAGTCTTATGTGTGTCATTCGACCTTAAGGTTGTAAGTGTTACATGAGCATCTTCTTCTTCCTGCTCAAACCTTGACTCTTAAGAGACATTATGTTGATCTGCTCCACTCTGATCAGCATCAGTCATTTCTACATCTTCTTTCCTTAAGTTCACATTTACATCTTTTTACAATTCCTCAGCATCATCTAACTCTTCTTCATACTCCTCATTAGCATTATCATCATCATCTTCTTTATCAGTGAATTCATCAACATATTCCTCTCCATCTTCTTCTTGTTCTTCATTGGACTGATTGAGATTAGGATTCTCATCTCTATTAGACTCGGTCCTTTCATGATCAATATCATCATCATCATTACCATCATTATCATCATCATCATCATTATCATCATTATCATCATCATCTTCAGTATCATCTTCATCATCATCATCTTCTTCTCCGCTATCACCAAAGACTCTTTGTCACTCTCAAACTCATATTTGGGTACATCAGGAACCCCTGGTTTAGTACCAGCTCCTTTATCTATACTAGAGATCTTGCCTTGTTGCTCATCAAGAACCCCTGATTCAAAATTAGTTCCATTACCTGAGCCACTTGCATGAGAGATGTGAAAGTCTTTCTTGCTTCGTTTTGTAACCTCCTTAAGCTAAGCAGCTTCGGATAGAGCAACTTTCGCTTCTTTCTTAGAGAAAACGTTCAAACTTTGCCTTCTATCAGCTTTAAAACAGGTGTCTTCTTCTTAGTCCGTTAATGTTTAGGATGCTATCCTTCTTGGTATGAAGTTACATCTTTTCCTTAGCTTTGCCCCAGGCTTCTTGGTAGGATTCTTTGGGTGAGACCTGGGACAGTCTTCAGTTTAGGTAATGAAGGGGCTTCTTGAACTTCCTTTCCTTCTTGGGCTCTTTATCACCCACTGGCACACCAAGTAAGTCTTTGTAGGCGGTAGGAGTTCAAAATTGTATTATTTAAGCATCCTTTAGAATCAAAGCTCCATACACTTGATTGTTCTTCATTCTTGGATACAAATTTCATGTACCCAAAAGAGACTGACATCTCTATTTGTTTGTAGCATGATCCCTGTTCCTCATGAAGATTGACTTGTTTTGTGAGATGAAGTGATTGATGATGATCTTTATGAATCTAGGATATGGCATGCTTTCCTTTGAGAAGTGATTGTTCAACTGGAATGAAAATCTTCCCCAGAGTATTTAACAAAATCCACATTCTTGTAAGTGATACATCCCCGCAAGAATTATTGAGATCAGACAAACTAGCGTTTTTTCAAGTCCAGTGGTCTTTCCCGATAATGCACCTAATTGCTGACAACATGCAAATTTCTCCAGGGTTGATGCCATGTGATAAACAACAATTTAGGATAGAGTCTCAATTTATATGTGTATTCGAGTTCAGAGATGAATGATACAATTTCTTCATCAGTAGAAGGAGGTATATCAAATGGTCGATGAGGAAGTTTTGGACAAATCTATAGAATGTTACGGAATACTTCATCATTCACTCTGAACTTCTTGTTATCTAACTTGAATTGATATGATGATGAATCTTTGACTTTGGTAATTCTATTCAGAACTAATGCATGTATATTTCAGGAACTTCAGCAGTGATCTGGAATGCGAGATAGCACATACTAAGCTTTAGAGCATCCAAAGTAACTTGATATGTGGCTTTCTTTATGGCTTGGAAAATCCAATTCTCCTGTTGCATTCGCTAATCTTGAGTCTTGCCTCAGGAGGAACCAAGGCTGTCAAGACTAATTTGACTGGCAGCAGTAGGATTCATGGTTCTGCTAAGAAATGCTCAATGCAGTTTATAAACTGGGTAGATATATACTACTAAACAATTGCAACACATTGAATCAGGTATTCAACACTAACACAGGATATAGATCATAGAAAGTCATCAAATAAGGTCAATCAGACTAACTATTGGTCAAACACAATCAACTAAGCAACACAGATAAACACGTAGGCAAAATACCTAAAATAAGTCATCTAATGAAACATTATAGGAATAAATCGCTTAGAGTAAAATCTGGTATAGTTTTGCCTAGGAAAGTGTATAAATCGCCTAGGTATATGGTGTGTATAAATCGCCTGGTTATTCAACACTGTATAAATCGCTCAGTCATAGAAACATGTGTATAAATCGCTCAGTTATAAGGTCTGTGTATAAATTGCTTAGTTGTAAGAACTATGTATAAATCTCTTAGTTATAAAGAAGCGTATAAATCGGTTAGTAGACACTGATGTATAAATTGGTTAGTAAGAACGGATGTATAAATCAGTTAGTACTCACGGATGTATAAATCGCTTGATTATAACTTTATGTAAAAATTGGTTAGTTCAAGTTTTGTGTGTATAAATCGCCCAGCATTAACTCGTTTGTATAAATCGGTTAGTACAATATTTATGCGTATAAATCGCCTAGTATTATCACGTTGTATAAATCGGTTAGTTCAAATCTAGGGAACGTATAAATCGATTAGAGAAATTTTTATACTAACACAATCTTCAATTCTAAGCAACATAGATACATAAAACATGATCATAAGCAGACACAAACCACACATGAATCATATGAATATGAATTAACCATAAAAAATTATCACTTTGATACAAAATGAGCAAGAATCACACGAAATTACTCATACGCACATAATTTATGTTTAAGCTATGGTTTTCAAGCCCTAATGCATTCTTGGATATGCATTAACACTTTCTAACCATACACCCACTAACATTTACAAGTTCTTCTCTAAACCCAAATTTTCAAGGATTAAATCAATCCAAAACATAATCATATGTTAACCTTTTTAAAAACTGTATTTCACGAGCGTTATACACCCCTAGACGTACAAAACCCCTCAACCAATTTAGGTTTTACCCACTTTTGATTCAGAGGAACCCTAGATCAATTTCTAGGGTTTTCGAGATCAAAAACGCGATTCAACCTAATTCCTTTGAAGATAATGATGTTTAGGGAGTGGGGAACACTTTGGTAGTTTATCTTACAGATTGAAACGGACTGGTTTGGGATCTTAAAGGTTGGCACGAGTTTAAGCAATGGAAAGAGGAAACAAAATTAAAAGTGTTTGTGTAGTGTGTTGACGAACGGGGCAAAGGGGGTGTTTGTGTTTGAACTTTAAGAGTTTGACACAAATTCCCCTTGAACTTCGAATCCTTATGCATTTTCCATCAATACGTTTCAAAGTATAGTTAACGTAACGGCACAAATAGTCCCTAAAGTTTACACTACAATGCTTAGCTACTTATTTTTTTGCAATTAATCCCTAAAGGCATAAACACATAACACATAAGGCACAAATAAGTTAAACTTAAATTAACCCTCCCTCCCTTTAAAAATTGTAACACCTTACGGTTTAAAACCTTTTTCCATTTGACATTATCTCCCCCTTAAACAATGACCCGTTTTCTATTTAAAAAGCTGTAGTCGTTGTTTGAGTGGTCAAATGTCTTTGAAAATGATTTTCTAATGAATTTTTTATATTAATGTTTTATTTCTGAAAAACAACACCATAAAAATAATAAGATTTCTCTTATTTTAACAAATAAGCGCACTGACACGTACACTAATGGTATAAAAAAGCCCGGGTTGTGCTGCAAAGTAAGCATAAGCCATTGAATGAATATGAAGTAATTCATTCCCGAGAAAAATAAATTTCCCGTTGTGAGGACAAGTTTTCTTTTTGAAATACTTGCCTTTAAGATGATGACCGGGTTACTATCGGAAATAATAGCAAGCCATTTTGGCATATCGTAAAAGCTTTTGCTCAAACTTTATTTACAGCCTCGTATCATTATTAAATGACACTTTTAAGGCCGTAAATGTTATCGATTTTTAGAAGACATGCCAGAGATACATATTTTTATATTTTTCTGATTTTTTTATTTTTTATTTTCTTTTTGAAAAATTTATATAAAAGAAAAATAAAAATATTTTTCTGTTTTTATGATTTCTTATATACATATAATACATAGGATATACCGTGGGTAACCACCCTTACTCGTTCTCTTTCTTTATCAGACGTTTAAGCGTTTCCGGAGACATGCTTCTCATACCGAGCTTTTCGATCAAGAAATTGAATCTTTCTCTTGGCAAGTGTTTGGTGAAGATGTCAGCCAGTTGATATTCCGTCCGAACAAAGTAAAGTTCCACTATTCCATTCTCCACATTCTCTTTTATAAAATAGTAGCGTACATCGATGTGCTTTGCTCTTGAGTTTTGAACGTTGTTGCAGCATAAAGCAATTGCACTTTTATTGACACATTACAGAGGAATCGTATTGAATTGAAAGCCATAATTCTATTAGCTGTGAACGGATCCATAGGATTTGAGCACAACACCCATGTAAGGCAATATATTCAGCCTTTGTACTCGATATCGCAGTGCCCTTTTGCTTCTTGGAAGACCAGCTAACAAGTTTGTCACCTAAGAATTGAGTGCTTCCTGATGTACTACGTCTATTGTCTTGACACCCCGCATGATCTGCGTCTGAATATGCTGTTAGAGACATACCGGTATCATTCTAGTACCAGAGACCCATGTTAATGGTTCCCTTTAGGTATTGTTGGGAATTATATTTGAGTTGATAAGACAAAACAAGAATGAAACAAGATGGAAACAAAAAGGACCAAAGTTGTAATTGAAGAATTCTACAAAAGATAAGAATTGGAGGATTCTATCAGATTTGGTAAAAGATAAAGATGAATAATTAATTGATTCTCTCATTAATATCTTTAATTAGTTTCCATGTAAGCCTTGACTCCTTATGCTATAAAAGGAGGTCCATGCATATTGTTTTAAGCATCCAGAAAAGTGTGTGTTCTCAATGAGAGTCGACTAAAAGAAAACGTGTGTATGTACACGTTTAGTTAGTTAGTAGATAGTTGTAGACGTCTATAGTTTAGCCTCAAGGATTGTAAATCCCTGTTACTACTTAGAGTAACCGATCTATTCTGATCAAATAGTATTTGGGGCTGTGTTGATCAATAAAGAAAAACCTTGAAGTAACTTTGATTTATGTTTATTATTCCGCTGTGCAATATATCAATCATTGTTATTATATCCTAGATGAGTCTTAATAACGATCCAAGGGGTCATAAGAATCTTCACAATTGGTATCAAAGCCTCGTGGCTCTCGATCTAGGATCTACAAGGTGTATTGATGTCAAATCTATGTAGGAAGAGTGGCCATGTTCTCTGTTTTTGGTGTTTGGTTCAATTCGTTGCAATTAGGGTATTCACAAATCCTAATTTAATAAAAATAGGAATGCTGCCATGAATACAAAGTTAATACTGTCAATTGTGTATTAGTACTGCTGGAAGAGACAGTTTCTACTGCTAGCATTAAAGGGAAGTTAATACTGCTGTGTGAATACTTTGTACTGCTACAAATAAAGTTAATAATGTTAGCTTTATGTTAATACTGCTGCGTAGTACTGCTAGTTATGTCAAATATCTGACAAAGAAGAATGTTAATACTGTCAGTAATGCCCGATATCGTACAACACACACAAAAAGAAGTTAATACTGCTAGGGTTAGAATATGAAGTAATTCATTCCTGAGAAAAATAAATTTCCCGTTGTGAGGATAAGTTTTCTATTTGAAATACTCGCCTTTAAGATGATGACCGGGTTGCTATCGGAAATAATAGCAAGCCATTTTGGCATGTCTTAAAAGCTTTTGTAAGCTTTTGCTCAAACTTCATTTACAGCCTCGTATCATTATTAAATGACATTTTTAAGGCTATAAATGATATCGATTTTCAGAAGACATGCCAAAGATACATATTTTTATATTTTTCTGATTTTTTAATTTTTAATTTTCTTTTTGAAAAAATTATATAAAATAAAAATAAAAATATTTTTGTGTTTTTATGATTTCTTATATACATATAATACATTGGATATACCATGAGTAACCACCCTTACTCGTTCTCTTCCTTTATCAGACGTTTAAGCGTTTCTAGAGACATGCTTCTCATACCAAGCTTTTTGATCAAGAAATTGAATCTTTCTCTTGGCAAGGGTGTGGTGAAGATGTCAGCCAGTTGATATTCCGTCCGAACAAAGTAATGTTCCACTATTCCATTCTCCACTTGCTCCTTTATAAAATGGTAGCGTACATCGATGTGCTTTGCTCTTGAGTGTTAAACGTTGTTGTAGCATAGAGCAATTGCACTTTTGTTAACGTATTACAAAGGAATCTTATTGAATTGAAAGTCATAATTTGTTAGCTGTGAACGCATCCATAGGATTTGGGCATAACACCCATGTAAGGCAATATATTCAGCCTTTGTACTCGATATCGCAGTGCCCTTTTGCTTCTTAGAAGACCAGCTAACAAGTTTGTCACCTAAGAATTGAGTGCTTCCTGATGTACTACGTCTATTGTCTTGACACCCCACGTGATCAGCGTATGAATAGGTTGTTAGAGACATACCGGTATCCTTCTAGTACTAGAGACCCATGTTAATGGTTCCCTTTAGCTATCAAAAGATCTGTTTTACCGCATTTAAGTGCTTTTCGGTAGGCTTTGCTAGATACCGGGCACATAAGTAGACTGCATAAATAAGGTCGGGTCTACTAGACATCAAATACATGAGGGATCCAATCATGCCACGGTAACATATAGCATCAACTAGTGTCTCCTATAGATCTTCATCCAAATTATTCTTTTCTACCATAGGTGTGTCTATAGAATCACTAGTCAGCAAACTATATTTTTTAATAATTTCAAAAGCATATTTTGACTGGTTTAGGAAGATGCCTCTAGGACTTTGAGAAATTTCTACTCCTAAAAAGAATGACATCTGCCCCATCATTGACATCTTGAACTTAGTGGTCATCAGATTAGCAAACTGATTACACAAAACAGTATTAGTGGATGCAAATATTATATCGTCAATATAAATTTGTACCAGTAATAAGTCGTTTCCTGCTTTCGGTATGAAGAGTGTTGGATCAACTGCACCTTTGGAGAAATGTTGTAAAATGAGGAAACTTGACAGCATGTCATACCATGCACGTGGTGCTTGTTTAAGACCGTACAAGGCCTTTTTGAGCTTATACACATGCGATGGGTTGTCCTGATTCACAAATCCTTCTGGTTAAGAAACGTAGACCTCTTCTTTAAGCTCGCCATTTAAGAAAGCCGTTTTTACATACATTTAGAAAATTGTCATATTCTTGTTGGCTGCATTTGCTACGAAGATACGGATGGCCTTTATTCTTGTAACTGGTTCAAATGATTCCTCGAAATTGATTCCTTCCTCTTGCCTGAATCCTTGAGAAACTAATCTAGCCTTATTCTTTAGTACCCTGCCAAATTCTTCCGTCTTGACCTTATAAATCCATTTTAGTTGGATCAACATGACATTATTGGGACACGGCACTAATTCCCAAACTTGTAGTCTTTCAAATTCATGAATTTCTTCTTGCATTGCATCGATCCATGGTGGTTCGGTCATTGCTTGTTTGAAGTTCTTTGGTTCGACTAAAGTTAGGAAGGCATCAAAATAACACCACATGGCATCAGTCTGTAGTTGCTTTCTGGTGGAGACAAAACGAGAAGGATCTCTGATTACATTTGCTATAGGATGATCCTTAGTCTATCTACCTAGTGATTCGAATGGAGTGTGGATTGGTCTCACATTAGATGACGATCCTTAAGAAGTCGAGTCTTCATGAAGAGATTCATGAAGTGGATCATCATGAAAATGTGGTATTTTTGGTGATTCTTCAAAACCTTAAGAAATAATTGGAGAATGTTCTTGATCTTGTGTTTATGGGATACTTGTTGATGGAGCATCTTGGTAAATTGACGTAGACATAGGTGAATCGGCTAAATCAACAGCTCTTGGTACAGCGACGACTGGAACTAGAGAGACATTAATTGTTGGAGGATTAAAGTATTCATCAAACATAGGTTGGAACAAATGATCTCAATCATCTCTTTTTGGTGGATTACAAGGTTATTAAAGAATAGGGTTTGAAATGAGTCCTGAATTGGATGTTGCAGGAGTCATTAGTTGAAGCCCGAGTCCTGAACTGAGTTGTTCAAAAACCATAGTTGTTAGCTCATCAAAATCAACATGGATAGTTTCAATAATTTTTTGGGTACGTCGGTTGTAGATACGGTAAGTTTTCTTCTTGGGTGCATATCCAATGAAAATGCCTATATCAGCTTTAGCTTGAAGTTTGCCCAAATCTTTACTATCATTGTTTGGATAACAAAGTGCACCAATGACATAAAGGTAAGATAGATCGGGTTTTCTGTCATGTAAGAGCTCATAAGGAATTTTTTATGGCGATACCGTTTAATGGATCGGTTTTGGGTGTAACATGCGGTAGCGACTGCCTCGGCCTATAGAAATAAATGAGCCTTTGCATAGATTAACATTGTTCGAGTGGCTTCAACAAGAGTACGATTTCTCCTTTCAATGACACCATTTTGTTATGGAGTGCGCGCAACCAATGTTTCATGAGAGATACCGATATTCTCATAATAGCTACACAAAGTTTGATTAACAAACTCAGTTCCATTATCTGTACGAATGTTCCTGACAGTTGCGTTCAATCTAACTTCTATCATTTTCAGAAACTTGATTATGAAATCAAGAGCTTCATCCTTTGATGCCAGAAGCTTCACCCATATGAACCGAGAGTAATCATCTACGATGACAAGGATGTACTTTTTCCTATTTATACTTGCAACACGCATAGGCCCACAAAGATCCATGTGTAGAAGATATAGTTTTTCTTGATTGGTGTCTTCAGAATTAGGTTTATGTGATTGTTTCTTGCTTTTCCCCATTGCACATTTTGAACACAAATGATCTTTTTCAAATTTCAATTTGGTAAGACCTCGTACAAGACCATTTTTAGCCAAATGATTAATAGCACCAAAGTTCAAATGTGACAATCGTCGGTGCCATAACCAAGACTTGGTCTTTGAGACTTTGGACAAGAGACAAATTAGAGAAGACTCCATCATATCCCTAATTGACAATGTATAAAGGTTGGTTTCCCGAGATCCTAAGAGTAAATCAACACCTTCCAAATTTCGAACAAAGCCCGTGTGTTTTCTGAAAGCTACTTCAAGATCTAAGTCGCATAATTGACCAATGGATAATAGATTGTGTCATAGTCCTTCCACATAATAAACCCTTGAAATTGTATTATTCCCTATCTGATAATCACCATATGATATGTGCTAAAACACGCATCATTTGTATCTTGGAAAATGCTAATAAACGGACTAAAACACTAAAATATGGATAAATATGTTGCAAATATGTTTGTATTGTGTTTTTATGTCTTACAGGTACAAAGGATTGAAAACAAAGCAAAAAGGGTAATTTTCGGGTGACTTTCAATGACGTTTTTATGTTTATTGAGGCTTTAACGAAGTCGTTAATATTCCTCGATCACACCATTGGAAAGAGCACGAAATTATGAGTCCAACAGTACCGGCCTTTCATATTTGAACCTTTTTATTTTGAACCTTTTTCGTCCCTGATTGGACATTTTATAATAAATGAACATGCCTGGCAAATATTATATATAATTTTGGTATATTAATATTGAAACGCTGCCTAGCACAGTTGGTTTCGTCGGGTGAGTTAAAACTCAAACCCTTTGGTCCCGAGTTCGAATTGCAAGAGGGTTTATCCCCTCCACGCCACGTCAGCTGACACGTGGTACCACGTGGCGGACCCAGGCCCGACCCGGCCCAAGACCCGACCTGACCCGGCCCAAGACCCGACCTGACTCGGTCCCGCGACCCGACCTGACCCAGCCAATGACCCGGTTAGCCACCACCGTTGACCACCATTGACCGGTGGTCCGCCGCCGTTGACCGGTGGTCCGGCGGTGTCCCCGGCAACTATTACTATTTGGTATTATTATTTAGTTATATATTTATTATATTTATACTATATATTAATTATCGAATCAGTAAATGGCGCCGCTGCCGGGGAGAGGTGTAACGATTTTTACGAGATTATTTGTGTTCGAGCCTTGAAGACCCTTCCTTGTGAAGTTATTTTCTTTATAAAAATATAAAAATACAAGAATATTTTTCATTTTCTTTTATTAGTATATAAAAGCAAGAAAAATAAAAAAAATAATAAAAAAATAATAAAATAAATAAAAACATTGTCCTAAATAAAGATAAACAATTCATAATCAATATAATGCTTTCAACTGAAGCATTATCACAATAAGTTCCCTAACCAAAGATCAAAAACCT
>BQNB010047254.1:0-17038 GCA_026074375.1 Tanacetum coccineum | reverse complement strand
GATGACGAACTCCCGTTCTTAAAGCCTTTTTAAATAATGTTATTAAATTTTATCTTCGTTTTTATCTATTAATGAATAAGTGGTTTAAACGGGGGCGCTTTCAAAATAAATGATTTTTGAACCTTCTTAATGGACCTTTTCTGTTCTTGTTTGATTGTGAGGGGTCATAGGTTAAAAGAGGATTTAATTTTTTATTTCTGGACGTGTTTTATTTACATTGTATGTGGGACCAGCAATGGCTTAGTGTGGGGGAATTTTGATATGTGCTAAAACACACATCATTTGTACCCCAGGAAATGCTAATAAATGGACTAAAACACTAAAATATGGATAAATATGTTGCAAATATGTTTGTATTGTGTTTTTATGTCTTACAGGTACAAAGGATTGAAAACAAAGCAAAAAGGGTAATTTTCGGGTGACTTTCGATGACGTTTTTACGTTTATCGAGGCTCTAACGAAGTCGTTAATATTCCTCGATTACACCATTGGAAAGAGCACGAAATTACAAGTCCAACGGTACCGGCCTTTCATATTTGAACCTTTTTATTTTGAACCTTTTTCGTCCCTGATTGGACCTTTTATAATAAATGAACCTGCCTGGCAAATAAAAGGGTTATATATTAATTTTGGTATATTTTTATTGAAACGCTGCCTAGCGCAGTTGGTTTCGTCGGGTGAGTTAAAACTCAAACCCTTTGGTCCCGAGTTCGAATCGCAAGAGGGTTTATCCCCTCCACGCCACGTCAGCTGACACGTGGTACCACGTGACATACCACGTGGCGGACCCAGGCCCGATCCGATCCCGACCCTGCCCAAGACCCGACCTGACCTGACCCAAGACCCGACCTGACCCGACCCGCGACCTGACCTAACCCCACCCATGACCCGGTTAGCCACCACCGTTGACCACCGTTGACCGGTGGTTCGCCGCCGTTGACCGGTGGTCCGAAGGTGGTCCGCCGCCATTGACCATCGTTGGCCACCGTTGTCTGCCGTCGTTGACCACCATTGACCGGTGGTGGCTCCGGTGACGGCTGGCAGGCCACGTGGCACCACTCAGGTGGTGACACGTAGCACAACTAATGATTGGTACAATGTATTGTGCATGTATACAAGGTACTGTAGCAATACGAGGTTGATTGGATCGAGGCTTCTAGAATGGTGACATGGCAGCCTCTCATTGGTGGATCCAGCTGATGTACGAGGTACGCTGTTTAATAACGGGTTGGGACGAAATGATGAAAATACCCCCTACTTTTACACTAAGACGCGTCTGGACCACCCGAAATGACGAAATTGCCCCTCACCCACTTGGGCTATATATACAATCACGCAGCAGCAGATGGGGTAGTTAAAAATTAGTTTTTATTTTCAAAATAATAGTAGTTGGTGTAGATTTAGGGTTAGTGTAGTATAATTTTTAGCTTATTGTAAAAGCTTTTATAGCTTATTTAGCTTATTGTAATCAAGATTTTGAGCTTATTATTGAAGATGTTTGAGGTTGGTTTTTATTAAATGCTTATTATTTCTTAATGCTTATTTCTTATGCTTATTATTCCACTCTTTCTCTTCTTTTGCTTATTTCCAAATAATCTCATGCTTATAGCTTATTTTTGGATCCCATCTCTTAAGATTATATTCTAATAAGCTACTTCCATAGCTTATTTAGACTAGCTTATTTTATATTATTTTCGATTTAGAGCTTTTTGAGTGAGCTTATTTTAGCTTATTTTTTGATTGCTTATTTTTATTCAAGCTTATTTTTTTCTTTATATAGATCTAATCCTTAATCATACCTGATCCGGGTTTACTTGATTGAACACCTTAGTTTCGGGTAGATTATATCTAAAAATAATAGATCTTATATTTTTAGTTTATTTTCTAGCATAAAGTTTATTGCTTTTTAATTCTAGCTTATTTTTCTTAGATCTAAAGCTTTAAAATTTACCCGTTCCATGTTCACTTGATTGAACCCTTGTTTCGCGGTTAGATTTAGTCTAAAGTTTTCATCTTTTAGATTATTGTCTTTAGAATAAATTCTATATTAGCTTTCTGCCCTTATCTCATCTTTTTCTTCTTTTTCTTGTATTTTCTTTTTCAAATGTGCTTATTGTTGGATTAGTCGATTCAAATGCTAAAAAAGGTGTCATGAGTCTCATACTCGGACTTATTCATTAAGTCTTGAGAATCTTTATCTTCGAAGAGCATTATTTATTTAGGATTAATTTAGTCATAAAGTTCTAAAACTTTTACTAGTTTTTCTTTATAAGTTATTAAGCTAGGGGCTTATTTCGAAGGGTTCCTTGTAGCTTATTGGAGAAGTGTTATTTAATAGCTTTTATTTTCTCTTTCTTCGAAAAAGCCTTGATAGTTTTTTAGCTTATTCTAGTTTTTATTTCAAAAGTAGTTTTTTTATATAGATTTAATCTAGTTTTATTTTTACAAAAATTAGTTTTCAAAATAGCTTATTTTTCTAAAAAAGTTTTCATCTTATTAGCTTATTTTGTCTTAACTTTTCATGTCTTATTTCTTATTCCATCCTTCTTCATCTAAGGCCGGAGCTTAAGGGTCTTATAAGGTTGATAAATAGATAAAGTTTTGATCTTTATGGTTTTTATGAAAGTAATTAGTAGATAAAGTTGACACCTTTATTTGCTAATTAGTGAAGTAGAAGCTTTTTAAGTGATAAGCTTATTTGTTTATTAAGTTTGTAAGATCGGGTGGTTTTATATCATTGCGGTTCTTCATTTCGGGTTCTATTTTCTAATCTCTTTTCAATACTTAGAATAGTTTTATTTTATCGTTCCATTATATATTTGCGTATTTGATTTTTGCCATGCTTAGTGTAGATTTAATTTTATCGTTAAAAACTATGTTTGTTAAATTGAATTTCGTTATGAGTAGTGAGTAAATAACTTGTGTTTGCTAAGTGATTAGTGATTTGGAATTTAAGTGCGGTTTTAAAAAGGTTTAAAAAAAACTATAGTCATTAGAATTTTCCAATTTACATACCGTCATTTACTTTTAATGCAGTTTAAATATTTGTTATTTATTTTAAAAAAAAAGCATTTTACTTTACTTGTCATTTAATTTCTTGAAACTTGTTTTCTAAGGATTTTAATTCGTTAAACCTAAGCTCGCACTTAAGAAACATTTCACGTCACTTAGCAAGCATATTTGTGATTTATATCTTTTAGATCAATTTTAGTATAACCTTGTAGTTTTAAATCTTAGAATTAATATTAGTTTAATTTTTAGTATAAAAATAGTTTAAAAAAACCAAAACCAAAAACTTTTATGACAATCAAGCTCGATTTACAATTTGAATGTAGATTTCCATTCACCTCTCGCCGAGAAAAACGATACCCGTGTTGATTACTTATTATTCTTTCCTAAGAATAATTTGTATGATACTTTGCTTGCGTATATGTATATGTATTTTATAAATATATATGTATTATATATCTAAGGGTTTATTTGATTAAACGCGTTGAAAAACGACAATATCACCATACCCCATAATCTTTGCAATCTGGTCGTTACCGAACTTGACAGTACCGAGAAACTTGTGAACGAAATTGGTGAGTTGAGAGCGATCTCCAGTCATGTGATTTGAGCATCCGGAGTCCAAATACCAAAAAACAATTTGGACAACCTGAGATCGATAAGAGAAGAAGAATATGGAGCAACTGAAGTATTGGATCCCCGAGAAGTACCGGGTTCCATTTTGTTAGAAATCATAGATTTTGCAATCTTAGGTTTGCTATTGGAACCACTAGTCTTAGGTACCTTAGGTCTCCTAGTATAAACCTTAGTTACTACAGATTCTTGTGCACCTACTTCTAGAGGAATGGTCCCTAAAAGGCACTTTATTAGTGGCGGTAATCCTAGTTAAAGGGCACGCATTTCCAACTAAAGTGAAAGTCCTTCCTGTAGGTCTCTAGTTATATCCAATTTTAGTAAACACTTTTCCTGTAGGTTTCCATTCTTCTTTCCTTTTAGATTTCTTAACAGACTTAGATTTGGAACTCGCATTCATATCAGAAACAAATTCAAGAAAGCACAATTCATGTCTAACATCAAACATAGAACTATCACATTTAACGCACTTTAGCTCAGAATTTGTATTTAATTTGAAATGCTGCACATTTGCATTTCCAGATGGTTTAACAACATAATTTGGTTTATTCAAACAAGACTTAACTATCCTAGAGTGGTCTTCTACTTTATTCTTCTTCTGGTTACTACTTGAAATCTGCAGGATCCTATCATTCTTTGTATTGTCTGTAGACTTTGAGCTGCTAGATTTAGTAGACCGGCTTACTCCTGTAGAAGTTAACACAGAATTTTTAGTGGTATGTTTTGCCTGTGTTTGGGAAGAGCCTAACTGTTTTCGGGATGTTCTTGATGATATGACGGGTTCAGCAAACCTAACTGTTTTCTTCTTGTTGATAGGCGTGACCGCAACTAATTTCTCACTAGGTTTGTGAATATCAGGGCAAGTATCTCTAACATATCCTAGCAACTCTTGAATAAGCTTAACATACTTATAGATAGATTAAGATGCACTATTTAAAGGGTTTAGTGATTTAGCTTGTTCAACTATCTCCCTGAGAATAGCAGCTTGTTCCATGGTGTGCTTAAGGTAGTATATGTGAGTTTCCCTATTATTCTTATCCTTAGGAGCCAAGGTTACAGGGTTAAGCTTATATATTCCTGAAGCAATAGTGGTAGCGTTTGACACTTGGGCAGCATTATCAACTATGTCATTTCCTTTTAATTTCCTAAGATTATTTTTTAATGCTGTTATGACTAAAACCTTTTCCCGAAGTTAAGCATTTAAATCAGTAATTTCAACGGACTTTTGATTTGATTGATTAACCAAAGATTCAGTATGTTCTTTAGCACGAACACGTGATGGTTTAATTGAATCATATAGTTGTTTATAAGTCTGTTTCAAATGCTCATTCCCAGCAATTAGTTTTGCCACCCTATGTTCCAGTTCTATGTTGATGGTCTCAATCTCATCTATGTCTTTTTTCATACTGTTTGTGGTGGAATTTTTATTCAAACGTTTAACATTTGCCTTCAACTTCTCGATTGTTGTGTCTTTTGCTTAAAGTTCAGCTTTCAAAATTTTAAATTCAAACAAGTGATCAAATGTAGGTTCAGTTGGTTCATAGTTGTGTTATTCTTTTGAAAAATTTCTTTATTGATTTGCATTGCATGTTCAAGAGAAATGCAGTGTTGTTCAAGTTTAGAAAAGCTTTTTGAAAGTCTATTATACTCATCTTTTTCAACCATGTTGTGTTGTTTGAAAAGCTCAGCTTTAAGTTCCAGACACTTGTTGCACTTTTCAACATAATTCACAGAATCAATCATAACAACATGAGAATTCACATTCACAGAAGTATGCATATCCACAGAAGAATTCACAACAATGTTCACAATATCTTGAGAAATGATTTGATCAAAGAGTTGATCGTTTTCAATCAAAAAATGTTTCTTTTGAATTTCAAAGCACTGTTTGTTTACAAAATACTGTTGAACTGCAGCTTCCATCTGGTTACAAACTGTTTGTACTTCCGTTACCTCATTTAAAAGATCTTTATCAAAAACATTAAATATGTCTTTTAAGGTCTTTAAAAATGGAATTATTTTGTTTTGAATAATAGCTTTAGTATGTTCAAACCCCATTCCCCTTCTATTAAAGCATCAGGTGTAGTCCGCTTTTTCACCACATTGTCAAATTGTCCAAGATGGTATTTAAGCTTTTTAAGGCTTGGATTAACCAGGCTTACCTTAGGAAGTTCCTGAGGAGCCTCAATTTTGACAGGTGAAGAAGCATATTGGTCAGTATTAGGGTGTGAAGTTTGTAACCAGAGATCTTGTTCATCAGACAGTTCTTGTTGTGGAACGAAACGTTTACCAAAATCTTTAGATAATCGATTTAACTCAGCATAATTAATTGGTTTAATGTTAACTTTATTTTTTAAAACCATTGGATCACTTTGTTTTAAAAGCATTTTGGATCGACTCTCTTCCTCAAGCATCAAAGTCTCTTCTGAATCAGCAATTGAAATCACATTGGTTTCCTTAGCAATAACACTACCATCATAAAGCATTGGCCTAATCTGCTAAGATTTCTTAAGATAGAAAGGATTTTGAAAACCAAGAGCTTGTTTAAGGTTGTTATCATAGAAAACTTATGGTTTCGAGAGCATATGCACAGTTTGCGTAGATTGACCCATTTTATAAACAATATTCTCTCGTTCTTTAACTTTATTTTCCAAAGAAATATCTTTATCAATATTCTTATTTTCCTTTTCCTTGGATTCGTTTTTGAGAACATTAAATGTTTATGTTAACAACTCCTTTTCCTTTAATTGTTCAGAAAGAGTTTGTTTAAGAGAGTTAATTTCCTTTTCAAAATCCGCAAACTGTGCATTTTTCTCCTGAATTATATCATCCATTATAAGCTTTTCTCTAGTACTTAAATCTACATTTTGTCTTTCTTTTAGCAATTTTACCCGTTCTTGGTATCTTTTAAGCTTAGCAGATAAGAATTCATTGGCAATTAAATTGTCCTTATTGACCTTGTTATAATCAGTTACTTGATTTGACAGTTGTTCAAACAAAGTTAATATCCAGGCATCTTGTTGTGCAGAAAAAATTATAACCTGATCTGCTGCATTTTTTTGTTTCATGAAGATGCTTGAGAGTAAGGAATGATATTGCTATCACTGGTTATCTCATTCTCTGGATAATTCACAAGATGAGTTTGTTCAGAATACGGCATCTCTTGCACACTTTGATTTAGCATACATGTAAATGTTTTCGATTGAGGGTACCTCAGAGAGAGCATCTGATGTATTAACTAGACAAATTGGCCATAAGAACTGGCCTCTGGCTTGTAGAGAAGTCAATCACAGTCAGAATCTATATGCATCCAAAATTTATTTGCTTGATAATTGCATTGTGTGTAATGCTTGTCTGTGTAAACTTGACCTTCTAAAACTCTAGTCTGCTAAAAATTATAATTCCTCCTCATTCAAAACTTTACTAGATCCTTGTGCTTCAACCAGAAGTACTTTATCCCTAAACCATGTAGCATCCCTTTTCCTCTTTGGCTTTGGGCACTGTCTTGCCATGTGACCTTCCCCTTGATAGTTAAAATACTTCACAACCCTTTGTTGACCTGAATTATTCCTTCATGTTCCTGCGATGTTAGACCTTGTTCCAGAAGTACCAGCACCAAATGAACTTTGTCTCCCCTGAACCGGTTAAACAGTCACCCTTCCATCATGAATAATTGATTGTTGTCTTGGTTTGGAAGAATTTCTTAGCTAATTATTGGTAGTTGGTAAATGAGATGAGACAACAGTAGACAGAAATGACATCATTTTGTTAATGGCATCAATAGGGTCATCTCCTTGCTTAAACATAAGAACTGCTAGACCAGAGTCTATCTAAGGAAATTCAGCAAGATGTGTTTGTTGATTAACTGTAAAGACAATATATTTAATTTGAGGAATGGATTGTGGTTGTGGACAAGCATCTTGATGTACGATGGATGAGTAAGCATTAGGATACGGTGCTCACAGATAAGTAATTGCACGAGGTGTGGATGGATAAGTAGTTGAGTAATGTTGTGTGGGATGAATTGATCCATACTAAGGAGACTGAGATGGTGAAAACGGTTGTTGGAACTGAGGATTGTTGTATGAAGACAGATAAGTGTTAAAGTGAGACGGTGTCATCTGATGATTTGCAACTAGTGCAAGTGGATCTTGACTGCATTCACGCATAATACGGACTTCATTTGCATGGATTTCATGTTCCTCATGATATGCATTAAGTTGATCAAAGTTGGTAGTGCGCAAATCTTTTACAAGTTTGACATCAGTCACAAACTTACTCTATTTAGGTGGAAGACTGTTTAAGAACTTGGTATTGACCTAAAATTGCTCCAATTTCATTTTGTAAATGTTCATGTCATTGATTGGCTGAGTAAATATCAAGTAATACTGATGAAGTGATTCCCCCTTGATGTGAGCAAACTTATCAAATGCATCATACAGTTTACACTTGTAACACCCGCCCCGAGGGGCATCGAATTGCGCAGCGGAAATTAGCAATTTGGTGTTACTAAATAACATCTTTCACCACGATAATAGAAAACGACCTAAATAAGACGTTTTACCAAACATGTGGCCCATAATTATTTAGAGTTTAAATGCGTTTATGTCCTAAAGAATCGCAACCACCGTCTATTACAAACATTGAAAGACAATTGTTTCAAATCAAAGACATTGTTTTTAAACATAACATAAGACATTGTTTTTGAAAGACCGGAACACACAAGTAGTCTTTCCATAAAATTCATCACACGCACGACACCGCCACGCCATCGTTGCCTTCAGCCTTGGTTACCTGGGATAAAACATGTTTAAAACGTCAACAACAAAGTTGAGTGAAATTCATAGAGTTTAAAAATAATCAATAAGTAAAAACCTTTGAACACATGATTAGTTCTCGGGAAAACAAAGCAACAAATGCAATGTACAATAGTTTCTTTTCTTTCACGCAATAACCTCATGACATCGAACGTTAACAAGACATATGGCATTTCATATGTTAAAGTGCCCCAAACAAGGTATTATTGTCATATACCTACTAATTTCTAAGTACAAAATGTCCGTTGACAGGGTGTTCACCAACGGATTCAGACCCCGGATAGGGTTTTCAAACCCAATAGATATATTTAATGCATTAGCGTTCACCTCACAAGGCAATTAACGGTTCATAAAATAAGGGACTTCGACAATAGCTACTTATGCGGAAACAATCTCATAATCGGGTCCAACATACCATAAAATCATATGTGTTCGATTTATAAAACAAACATGTATCCCCCTCGCGGGTTTCAAAACAATTAAAATAGTTCAAAAGCAAGACTATGAACTCACCTTAAGCAAAAGATCCAATCAATCAACCAAAAGCAAGGCTATGAACTTCACGTTTAACCGCGACCTATATTATACATATATAGCGATACGTGACTAAAAGTATAATAGATCATATATTACATACTTGCATACATACATATTACTATTACGTATATACAATCATATACTAAAATCTCCAAGTGCGACGCAAAACAATTCACCTTGACGCACTTAATCATATTACAATATTTTCAATAAAGTTTCCATTTTTAGAAAGTTTGCCGAAAGTAAGGATAATATAATCCGAATTTCATATTTCATTATCAATTAACTAGTATTATTAACCCTTTGCTCATAATAGAATTCATTCAAAAATTTACTTAAGTTTTACTTTTAAAAGTCAAAGTTCGTAGTTGACTTTTTACCCCAAAAATTACCCAAACTTGATTCGGCCGTAAAACGTTCGTTTTTAGGAGTTACAAGGCCCACCTTATATCAAAACGAACATTAGAACATACTTTACCATTTTCAAAAGCCTAATTTAGATTTCAAAAATTTCTCGATACGCTATGACCAAGTCAAACTTTCTGGTCAACAAAAGTCAACCCAAAGTCATACCAAAACACATTTTTAGCAAATTCTAACATATTTAACTAGCCTAAAAACATATACCAAAACTATCAAACATATGTTCATACTTGAAATACTTCCAAATCTATTTTGCACTTGAATCATCTAGTAATAATCATATACATGTAATAACATCTAATTAACCATACTAGAAATGCAATTAGAAGACTCACAAAGCTAGAACAAAGATCAAATATGGTTTCCCCCTTGGTTTTGAAATTAGACGAGCAACCAAACCAAACAAACAAAACTTTCTCAATCAACCAACACCAAAATAACACTAATCTAACACCCTTGAACACTCATTTATACACGAAATGACCAAGAATCAACCAAAAACCCAACTTCTAAAATACTTAGTGCATGTAAGGTTTCTTTAGTGGGAAATATAGCTCTTGAAACAAGGATTAATATGGTATAAATTGATTGTATTGCATGTTAAAAAAATTAATGGATTGTGTGTTTGTTTGAGGGCCGGTCGAAGAGAGGAGATGACAAGAGAGATGGATGAATTTTGGTGAAAAGAAAATATGGAAGTAATGAGGTCTTATTTATAGAATTTAAGTTTAACCTTTTGGCAATTTTAGTCCTTCCATTCTTAATCCCTTCCAAAACTAGTATAAAAGTGTTATTTCTTTTAATAAAAATTGGTCAAATACTCGGGTCACACCACGTTTATAAATATTTTAAATCCGTCCCACTAAATATAGTTTAAAACCTTTGTTAAAACATTAAACCTCGCAAAACACGACCTTTAAACACGATTTTTACAAAAATATAAAAATAACATAATCACGCTCTCGGAGCAGTAAAATGAATTTTTCTGACTTTCTTAGATGCTAAAAACAAATAGAATTTCAACCACGGATTGAAATTACCTCATCAAAGGAAATTTCTATCAAACCTCATATAATATAAACGATTATAATTATTTACGTAACTAAAATAACTATCTTAGCTAGGGATAGACGTTGACCTGAAACTCGGGTTGTTACATTCTCCCATCCTTTAGGGAGCGACGTCCTGGTGCTCAGCTCGACTTATCCGCTTTACTCTCTTCGTCCTTACATGTAAAGAGATGAGAGTATTTTTTTCTTAATTTGATCCTTACGTTCCCAAGTAAATTCTGGACCTCTTTGCGAATTCACGAACTTTAATAATAGGTATCCTACTTTGCTTAAGTCGCTTAACCTCTCTATCAACAACTTCTACTGGCTCTTCAATCATATGCAACTTATCATCAAGTTGAATCTCATCCATCGGAACAACAACATCACCTTCCGCTAAACACTTCTTAAGATTCGAAACCCGAAAAGTACTATGAATCCCTTTAAACTCTTCAGGCAACTCCAACGAGTAAGCTATAAGACCCACTCTAGCTAGAATCTTAAATGGCCCATATTAACGTGGACTTAACTTTCCGCGCTTACAAAAACGCATAGCGCCCTTCCATGGCGATACCTTAAGCAGTACCATATCCCTAACTTCAAATTCTAACGGCTTAGATCTCTTATTTGCATAACTTTTATGGCGACTACGAGCAGCTAACAAACGGTTCTTAATCTGGACAATCTTCTCGGTCGTATCACGGATCAATTCTGCACCAGTGAGTTGGCTATCCCCAACCTCACTCCAGCATATCGGTGATCTACACTTTCTTCTGTACAAAGTTTTATATGGTGCAGCCTTAATACTTGCGTGATAACTATTGTTATATGCGAACTCGACCAATGGAAAATAGCAATCCCAACTACTTCCAAAGTCAATCACACAGGCACGCAACATATCTTCTAACATTTGTATAGTCCTCTCACTTTGATCATCTTTTTGAGGGTGGTAAGTGGTACTCATATCCAAATTCGTCCCCAACGCTTCCTGAAGCGATCTCTAGAAATTAGACATAAAATGGCTATCTCGATCCGAAATGATCAAAACAGGTATACTATGCCTACACACTATCTCCTTCAAATACAGTCGTGTGAGTTTCTCCATTCTGTCCGTTTTCTTTATTGGTAGGAAATGAGCTGATTTGGTCAGTCGGTTGACAATAACCCAAATCGTATCATACCCACTTGGCGTTCTTGGAAATCCACTCATAAAATCCATAGTGATCCTTTCCCTCTTCCAAACAGGAATCTCAGGTTGTTGCAGCAGTCTAGACGGTTTCTGATGCTCGGCCTTAACCTTCGCACAAGTTAGACACTTACTAACATACGTGGTAATATCTGCTTTCATATTCAGCCACTTGTATAACAACTTTAAATCTTGATACATCTTGTCCGATCCTAGATGGATGGAAAACTTGGACTTATGCGACTCATGCATAACCAAATCCCTTAATTCACCGTATCGCGGAAACCAAACACGATTCCCAAAACAACACGTTCCATTAGGGCGAAGTTCGAATATCGCTTAATCAATATCCCTAAATTTTCCTTCCTTACATACTTCTTCTTCATTACTTCCTTCTGAGCTTCACAAATTGCTTCGGTAGATCATTGTGAACAGTCATCATCAAATCTTAAACATGTAGTGGCTTAATTCTTTCTTTTCGACTTAAGGTGTCAGCCACAACATTCGCTTTTCCAGGATGATACCGGATTTCACAATCATAATCACTCAACAACTCAATCCACCTTCATTGTCTCAAGTTCAACTCTTTCTGATTCAGAATATATTGTAAGCTCTTGTGATCGGTGAAAACCACACACTTCGTTCCATACAAATAATATCTCCATAATCTAAGAGCGAAAACAACAGCTCCTAACTCTAAATCGTAATTAGTGTAATTCTCTTCATGGACTTTTAATTGTCTAGAAGCATATGCTATCACCTTCTCTCTCTGCATCAGCACGGCTCCATAACCCTTAAGAGATGTGTCACAATACACCACAAAATCTTCTGTTCCATCAAGCAACGCTAAGATCGATGCACTACACAACTTTTGCTTTAACGTCTGAAAATTTTATTCTTCTTCTTTTCCCTACTCGTATTTCTTATTTTTCTGAGTCAACTTAGTTAGTGGCTTAGAAATCAAAGAAAAACCTTCAATAAACCTCCTATAATACCCATCCAATCCAAGAAATTGCCTCACCTCTGTTGGCGTCATCAGTGCAGCCCAACTCTTAATAGCTTCAACCTTGGTAGGATCAACATGAACACCATTATGATCAATCACATGACCCAGAAATTGTACCGAATCTAGCCAAAAATCACAATTTGAAAACTTGGCGTACAATCTCTCTTTCTTAAGCAGCTCCAGAACAATCTTCAAATGCTTCCCATGTTCTTCTTCGTCCTTAGAATAAACCAAAATATCATCTATGAACACTATGACGAACTTATCAAGATGTGGCTTGCATACTCGGTTCATCAAGTCCACAACAAGCGCATTAGTAAATCCAAATGGCATTACATGGAACTCAAAGTGACCATACCGAGTTCTAAATGCAGTAATTGGAATGTATTCATCTTTAACGCGTAACTGGTGATATCCTGATCGCAGATTAATCTTAGAATACACGCTCGAACCTTACAGTTGGTCAAATAAATAATCAATTCTCAGAAGAGGATAACGATTCTTGACTGTTAACTTGTTCAACTCGCGATAATCTATACACATTCTAAAAGATCCATCTTTCTTCTTTACAAACAACATTAGTGCTCCTCACGGTGATAAACTTGGACGAATAAATCCTTTCCCCAACAGCTCTTGCAATTGTACCGATAACTCTTTCATCTCAGACGGTGCCAATCTATACGGTGCATGTGCAATAGGTGCAGCCCCCGATACTAGATCAATTCGAAATTCTACTTACCTCGACGGTGGTAGTCCTGGTAACTCCTCAGGAAACACCTCAGGAAAATCACAAATTACAGGCACGTCTTCCATTCGTTTCTCCTTTGACTTGCTCTCTGTAACGTGTGCCAAAAACAAATGACAACCTCGCTCGATGTACTTACAGGCCTTGATACACAAAATAATATTCAATCGAGATACACCTTTGTCACCTTCAACTATCAACGTCTTATTCCCATACGGTATACGAACAACTTTCTTGCCACAGATGATAACGACATCGTGCTTGACAAGCCAATCCATACCGATAATGGCGTCAAACGTACCAACCACAATCAACATAAGATCGATTTCAAAAACATGGTTCACTAAACTTAAAGTGCAACCTTTCAAAACAATGTTCGTACTAGCTATCCTTCCGCCAGCTAACTCTACCTCATAACTATCCTCTATTTTAATCGGTTTGATATCGAGTAATGAACTAAATCTAGTGTTCACGAAACTCCTATCAGAACCCAAATCAAATAAAACAGAAGCATATTGGTTATTTAGCAGAAACGTACCGGTAACCACATTCGGACCTTGCAGCTCAGCATCCTTAATAGCATAAGCTCGACCACGAACTTCTCCAACTTCTTCTTGCTTAATCTTCTTTGGACATCGGTTCCTAGTATGACCTTGCTCACCACAATCATAACAAGTCCAAACAGGCTGAGCGTTAGCACCTGTGGCAACACTCTTCTCCTTACAATACCTTACCTTATGCCCAACCTTTCCACACTTGTGGCACTTAATCGTACACTGACCAACATGGCGAGTAAAACATCATTCACACAAAGGAAGCTTTCCATCAGTAGGAGCGGTAACCATGGCTCGCGCATTTCCTTGCTTTTGGCTATTCTGCAAAGTTTGACGAGAGTTATCCCTTTGATTGCCCTTACCACTACTATTTCCACTTTGAAGGTTCTCCCACTTTCGCTTCTTTCCTTCTAAAATTCTTCCATCTCTAGCTTGCAATTTCTGCTCCATCAACTTATGAGCCATACGTACAGCTTCGTTCAAATCAGTAGGTTTAGAAAATGTCACTTCACCCTTGATATTATCCGTCAACCCCCGGATGTAAGCATCAACCTTTACTCTTTCAGGCTCTACCATTCGTGGACACATCAAAGCCAGTTCATTAAACCTTTGAGTATAAGCAACAACATCATACTCCTTAACCTTTAAGTTCCACAATTCATGCTCCATTCTTTGAACTTCTTCTATCGGACAAAACTTCGCAGTCATTAGTTGCTTCATCTCAGTCCAAGGCATTTGGTTCACAGTCTCCAAACCCATTGTTGCAACCTTAGTTTTCTACCAAGACAAAGCTGGTCCTTCCAATGTAGCAGTAACAAACTTTACCTTCTTACCTTCTGCACATTCACTGATCTCCAAAACACTCCTCGTTTTCTCAAACCATCTTCTCAATTTAACAGCTCCTTCAACCCCATAAAAGACAGTAGGACTGCACTTCATAAACCCAGGAAAAGTGCACTCATGGACAGTAGGTGTAGTGTCTCGACCTCTAGCTAGCCCATATCTACTAGCATCATTCTTGACATTCTCTTGCCTTGCCTGCTCAGTAGCAATAGCAACATCAACACTTTCCTTGATCATTCGACGAATAGCATCTTGAGTCATAGGTGCAGACTTTGGAGGCATGATTCTGTCACGTTACACAGAAAACAATCTGATAAGCATTCATAACATGATATTCTCATAACATGATACAATGACAAATCAACCACAACAGTCACACAACATCGAGTAGTAATCAAAAGATAGTCATTCATTTTTCATCACACAAGAATTAATATATAGTTGCATTGTTTCATGAAATGATACAAATCATTACAACCAATAGCACTAAATCTACTAACTGAGGACTCAGATTAGTGATTACACAACAAAAGAAACTATAATTGAAACTAAACTACTACGAATCATGAGGAGATCCTCGTGGCTCGGGTGATGGACTCTTCTCATCTTCAATCGAAACATTGATAGCTTCATTCAGTCTTTCTTCAAACACAAATCCATTACGAATCATCTCTTGATAGAACTCATGAGCTCGAACTCTAGTCTAATAGAGATCTCTCTCGACTCATTCATTCTTCATATGAAGGAATGTGTTGCTGAACCTTGCTTCTTCAAGTTCCTTCTTCAATTTCTTACACTCAACCTTATCTTCAGTATTACCAAGCTTCTCAACCAGCTTTTCCATTGCAGCCGTTCCTTGCTCCACACTAGAACGCACTTCATTACCCAAATCCAAAATCAACTTACCATAGAACTTATCCTTTGCTTTTCCTTTCTTCTCGACCAATGCATGCGCCGTTTCGCGTCCACACAATCGTCTTGAAAAAGTAACCATTCGACCAAAAAGAGAGTCAATATCCCGTCTCATGAAGCCAGGTAGTAAACTATCACCATCCACTCAAGGAATAGCGGCAGTATATGATTCACCTACCTCATAGATACTAGCAAGAACAATCTCATCCTCATGCTCAATCAGATTCTCAACCTCAATCTCATAATCAGGTTCAGACTCAAAAGCAGGCGGCGGAGGGTTAAGAGGATCCACCTCTTCATAAGGATACGTCAACTCTAGCTCATTCTCATCTTCCTCAATGTTGACTTCCATATCATCTTCTTCTTCTTAAGGATCTTCCTCTTCCTCAAATTCATCTTCTTTCGGGTCTTCATCTTCATCCACTAAGACAGGTTTGGGAATAACAGGATCTTCATCGTGTCGATTCGGCTCAACAACAGGTACATCATCCACATGATCGGGAGGAATTACGTTCACCATGGTAATATAGAAAATATCGTACAATACTTACTTAATAGCGCACCACTCCTTATTATAATCGGAACATTATTACCAAAATAACAGCCCGCATAAAAGCGCAACAAGTAAAATTCACAATTCGCGACCTTCTCCATCCGCATATACCTCAATTATATTTCAAACATATATAGTATTAGTTATCATATAATCGCATGACATTCTATGCATACAACACATGCACAATTGTACCCACATATAACACTTTATGCATCTGACCCACGCATAAATATCCATACTTAACCAATTATACATATAACACATATGTAAACATAGTTACACATAATAATTTATAAATGTACGTTACATGTAACCAATGGCAACGAGGAGTCTCGGCGTGCGTGTAGAAGCATTATAGTTTAGGTTTTACAAAAAGACTCGACCTAGTTCTCTACAACTTTAGACTCTTCATATCACCTTGGTATCTAAAATGATTACAATCCGAGTTTTAAAAACAACCTAGTTCTCTACAACCGAAGCTCTGGTACCACTCTGTAACACCCGCCCCGAGGGGCATCGGATTGCGGAACAGAAATTAGCAATTTGGGGTTACTAAATAACATCCTTCACCACGATAATAGAAAACGACCTAAATAAGACGTTTTACCAAACATGTGGCCCATAATTATTTAGAGTTTAAATGCGTTTATGTCCTAAAGAATCGCAACCACCGTCTAGTACAAACATTGAAAGACAATTGTTTCAAATCAAAGACATTGTTTTTAAACATAACATAAGACATTGTTTTTGAAAGACCGAAACACATAA
>BQNB010047253.1:0-43234 GCA_026074375.1 Tanacetum coccineum | reverse complement strand
GTAAAACAAAGCATGTTCTCACCCCCAAGAAATGTAAATCATTTAAATAATTGTAAAGCATGGGGCTATGAACTCACCTTAGCAGGTAGTTCTCCGAATGATAATAAATATCCAAGTAAGCAGTGGATCACACCGTCAAGTACCTAAGTAAGTACGGTCAAGTCTTAGTTTACACATTTAAGCTAACGACTCATTGTATAAACTAAATTCCATTTTAAGTTTATATATACCGTTATCACTTGTGTGGTGGTGCACATGGTTATTGTATTTACAATATCTATGGTTCTCGAGAAACGCGAAATCATTGTTAATAAATATACCTATTTATTATGTCGTTAATTAAACCCGTTTAATGTCCGAATATCTTAGTATTCGACTGATTCGTTAAGTGTTTTATTTATTCACTTTTGTTTCACAAATATACCCTTAAGTTTCTTATAAATACAAAACAGCCCCTGGGTTTATAAATATACTTTATTTACATTTTAAACCTTTTAGTTTTGATAATTACAAAAATTAGTCCTTTAGGTTTTCAAGGTTTCAATTTAGGCCCTTATTGTTTCACAACAGTCCCTATGTTTTCAGAATGTTCAAAACAGTCCCTCAACTTATTTATAGTTCGAAAATGTCAACTTTAACCCTCTAAGTTTCGAAGTTTACATTTTTAGCCCCTTTATTTGCGAAAATTGCATTTTAACTCCAAATTTTGTCCTAACTAGTCCATTATGCCCTTATTTTAGTCCAAATAAGCTGTAGGAACATTTTGGCTTACAGATAAGCTCCTTCCGAGCTTATTTTGGCTTAACGGGAAACGGCCTTATATTCGGCCCTATAAAAGTCCGTAAGAGGCTTTAAGGGCCGTTTGCGGTTTAAACTGAATTTAAAAGCCTTAATAAGCTCAATTAAGTCTGTTAGCTCATATAAAACTCGGGAGCTTATTATGGCTTAATTTTTGAGCTTATGGGCCGTAAGCCCAATAGCTTAAAACCCGATACCACCCTTTTAGGTTCCCTTAGGCCTTTAAGCTTATTTCCTATACGTTTTAACTCAGTTTAATCTGTCTTGTTTTCAGCTAATTGGAATAAGCCAATAAGCACTTGTTAATGGGCTCTTGGGCCCATTAATGGTCCGAAAGGTTTTAAATCCATTTGGTTTGGCCCATTGAGGTCCAATAACCTTGTTTTAGTCCGTTAAGCACATAGGAGGTCAGTTTGCTTATTCAGCTTATTCGATAAGCTAATAAGCCTACTGTTGGGCCTATTGGGCCTAAACGAGACCCGATAGTCTTCCTAGGCTTTTAGGTTATTTCCTTTTGAGTCCATTAATTACATTACGGTTCAATAAGCTCATTGAATACTCATAAGATCACCAATAAGCTGCCCCAGCTTATTGCGAGCTTATTTGCTTATTTTGGGGCCGTTAATGGGCTAGAAGGCCCATTAAGGGTTCGAATGGGTCTCTAGATAAGATGGAAGCCCTATGTGAAGCAAAATGAGCACTTCAAGATTATGATTAAGCCCGAGTGGCTTATTAATAAGCCGCGGCTTATAAATAAGCCCTCGTTGGGCCTTGTTGGGCTCGATAGAGGCCCGATAGGGGTTCTAGCGGTTTGGGTTTTATTCCTTAGAGTCCACTAGCTTACCTAGGCTTATAATAAGTCTTATAAGCGGCTTAAGTTCACAAATAAGCCGTCCTAGCTTATTTGTGGCTTATGGGTCTTGTGGGATCACAAAGATGGGTCGTGTAGTCCAATAAGAGTCCGAATGGTTTATTAAGGTCTCACGTGGGTTTTGTCAAATCGTCTAGCATCAAAATGATGTGCCTATCATTTCCTAATCGCGACCCATAACATGCAAACGTTTGAGAGTCTCATATACTCCCTCCCTAGCCACGTCGTTACGTTTTCTTTAAATGTTTACGTATAGTTTTCTTATATTTTCGTGCCTAGGATTATTATTTACACTAGTTTATCCCCAACCATCATTGTACATGTGTTTTAACGAGTCCTCTCCCACACAAATGAAACCCTACACCACATTAGGCACGCACACTTTATATATATCGCGACATATGTTTAAAAATTTAAAAGGAAATGATATTATGAAACGTAAAGTGTTGTTGTGACTTACAAAGGTCCTATAGCTTTTAGATGGCGTATTTGGACGTGTAGCGTGCTAACCCCGAATGTATACACGATTGTATACCCAATGTATGCCAACTCTTGGCTCGTGTACCCCTTATGCACTTGCTATAGAAACCCTAAAGTATATTGTTGGTTCAAAGGAAGGTATGAAGGTGTTGCTTTGCGGTTTGTGACCTAATTCGAGAGAAGAGAGAGTTTGAGGTGTATGTGAGTTAACAAGAGTGTCAAATGGTAAGATATGAATATGTAAATTGACAAATAACTAGTTTACTCACTTCTTATCCATTACACAAAACCAAACCTGCCCTCCAATGTGGTTTTTGAGTTTTTAGTTAGTATTCACCATTGTAATTAGCTAAAAAACTAGTACATAAGTTTTAATTAGAGGATTTTGGTACAAGATATGCTTAAGATATGAAATGATATGGTTTGTGTGCCCTTCTCTTGGTTAACCGCGGCTAAGTATGGATCCAAGAAAGGAAATGGTCATTACCCAATGGATACTTTGTCCTTAGGAGACCATTAGGACATTCATTTATTGAACCATAGTTGTACATTGTAAACGTATGTAATATTTAGGAAGATTTTCCTATTTGTTTTTGGACCTTAACAACCGGACCCCATTGTGGGTTATAGGCACAAAATTTGATGAACTTTTGTGTTGAGTTATAAAAGTGGCTATTGTTTGAGTTCCCCCCCCCTAAAGGTTTTAAGTCAGGTATTTCCGTGTGTGTTCCAAATGTATTTTTATCGCAAACGTTATCCTTTTACGTGACCAATAGACAATAAAAATACGCAAAGTACATAATTATCTTCTTTATAATTATTTCTTGCTTGGTTGATGTAAACCTTAATTTATTTGATGACCGTTTACATTCATTGATTATTTTTAGTCTACGCGATTTAGCTTAAAAGTAAATATTAAAAGTAAACGCGTATCGGACTAAAATAAATAGTGATCATTAATGGAGTCGTACAATGACACGAAAATGAGAAATGTTACAAAGACCATGAGGTTAAACCCAGATGAAACACCAACACCAGTCACAGACACTCATACCACTACATCTGTCACCAATGCCCAAATTCAGGCAATGATTAACGAAGGCGTTAACTTACGCTAGCACTGGCAGCACGTGATGCAACCAGAATGGCGAGGAAGCCATACTTCAGGAAACGGTACCCAGAAGGCCTGTGCAAGTTGCTCGTGAATGCACCTACCTCGCACTCCTACAATGCAAACTCCTTGAACTTCAAGTACCACTAAAGGGAGTTGTCGGATCCCTCGGTTCTTTGAAAAGATGGAGTCTGTTTTACACAGCATAAGCAACTGTACAGTAGCATGCCAAGTCAAATTTGCTACGTGTACCCTGCAAGGAAATGCTCTTACATGGTGGGTGGAACTCCCATGTTAGAACCACTGACTACTCCTGAAGCTGCCCATGCAATGCCATGGAGGACACTGAAAAAGATGATGACAGACAAATACTGCCCAAGGGGCGAAATTAAGAAACTGGAGTTTGAAATGTGGAATTTGAAGGTGAAGGGTACCGATGTGGTAACCTATAGCCAACGTTTCCAAGAACTGGCACTAATGTGCGATCGGATGTTTCCGGAAGAAATAGATCAAGTTGAGAAATATGTCGGTGGCTTGCCCGACACGATCCATGGCAGTGTGATGGCAACTAAGCCAAAAACTATGCAGGATGCCATCGAGTTCGCCACTGAACTCATGGACAAGAAGATCAACACTTGGCTAAACGTCAAGGCTGACAACAAAAGAAGTCTGATGACACCGCCCAGAAACAACCAGAATTAGCAACCAAACAGAGATAAAACCCTGGAAGAGCTTTATGCCGCAAGGAAATGGGACAATGGAGGACAAACGGAGGGCCTAAGACCTTTGTGTTTCCAAAGTAACTAACACCAGGATGGTCCTTGTGCTCCCAAATGCCACAAGTGTAACCGATTTGGTCATTTTAGCTCGTGACTTGCAGGTAATCCCCAAATGTCACATTGGGCTAATCAGAGTGGGACAAAAAAACAACATTTGTTTTAGAATGTGTGCTCAATGGGCATTTCAAGAAGGATTGTCCAAAATTAAAGAAGAACAACAACCGGGTAATCAGGTTGGAAATGCCAAGCTCTAGCAAAGGTGTATTCTGTGGGCAATGCAGGGTCAAACTCGACAACAATGTCGTCACGTACGTTCTCCTAACAACCGATATGCATCTATTTCTAATTAAATACCCGGTGCCGATAGGAGTTTTGTATCTACTGCATTTAGCTCTCGAATTGTTATCACTCCAACTGCATTAGATCATGATTATAATGTCGAACTAGCCGACGGGCGAATTGTTGGGTTAAACACTATTATCCGGGGTTGTACGTTAAACTTCTTAAATCATCCTTTCAACATAGACCTAATGCCCGTAGAACTAGGTAGTTTTGACGTGATAATTGGTATGATTGTTGGCAAAGTACCATCCTTATTGTCTGTTCGGAAAAGATCGTTTCGTATTCCCTTTTTGGAGAACGAAATTTTAAAATCGTTCGATACGGAAGCAAAGCAATAAACCGAAGACCCTACCCGAATAAACATCATCTCGTGTACTAAGGCTCAAGAGTATTTAACGAAGGGATGTCACGTATTCTTAGCAAATATCACCGCAACCAAAGACAAAGACAAGTCAAAGGGGAAACGACTTGAAGATGTGCCAGTTGTTCAAGAATTTCCTGAAGTTTTTCCTGAGGACTTGCCGGGTATACCACCCACTCGACAAGTGGAGTTTCGAATCGATTTGGTACCTGGTGCTACAACCGTACATGGGACCTTATATAGATTAGCACCGTCCGAAATGAAGGAACTAGCGGAGCAACTACAGGAACTTACGGACAAAGGCTTCATAAGACCAAGTTCCTCACCCTGGGGAGCTCCGGTTCTGTTTGTAAAGAAGAAAGATGGGTCTTTCCGGATGTGCATCGATTACAGGGAATTGAACAAACTGACAGTGAAGAACCGTACCCACATCCCAAGATCGATGACCTATTCGACCCACTGCCAGGATCGAGTATTTATTCAAAATCCGATAGGAGTATCAGGTATCAAACCAGTTGAGGGTTCGAGAAGACATAAATTTCCAAGACTTGCATTTATCAGGACTGCGATCGGTCCACTATGAAGTCAAGTCATGTCTTTTGGTTTGACTAATGCACCGCCTTGTTTCAGACCTTATGACCCGGGTGAGTAAACGTATCTGGACAAAGTTTGTAATTGTCACATCGAAACATTTTGATCTATTCAAAAAAGTAAGAAGGAAACATGAAGAACATCCTTAGGCAGATCTTGAAATTGCTTAGAAGGAAGAATTGTACGCCAAGTTCTCCAAGTGTGAATTCTGGATCTCCAGCGTACAATTCCTGCTGTCACGAATTGACTGTCGAGGTATTCACTGACCCTGCCAAGATTGAATCGACAAAGATTGGGCTTCTCCTAAAACCAACCAACAACAGAGATCGCCAATTTTTGGGCCTGGCCGGCTATTATAGAAGATTTATCGAAGGGTTTTCAAAGATCGCCAATCAATGCCAAGCAACCCGAGAAAGTGTCAAGTTTGATTGGAGCGATAAACAAGAGCAATCTTTCCAAAACTGTTGAAGCAGAAGCTATGCATGCACCAATTCTGGCCTTCCTAGAGGAAGCCGCATATTTCATCGCATACTGTGATCTTCAAAGAAGGGTTTGGGCGCTGTGTTGATGCAAAGAGAAAGGGTGATTTCTAAGCATCACCAGGTAAAAATTCATGAAAAGAACTATACACTCATGATTTAGAACTTGGGCATAGTGTTTCCCTAAAGATTTAGATGCACTATCTTACGGGAACCAAGTGCACGGTTTCACTGATCACAAGAGTTTACAACCATTCTTGATCAAAAGGATAAAATAAGCGGCACACATCGCTGGTTTAGATTTCAGAGGTCATTACGATTGCGAAATCTTTTCGACCCATAGAAGCAATGTAGTTGGCTGATGCTCTGACAGAAGACCGAGAACCACTAAGGGATCAGGCCTTTAGTAATGACTATTGGCTTGGATCTTCCCCAAAACAAATCATGATAGCTACAGACTGATAGCACGAAAGCCGAGAACATACAAGACGGAGGATGTTAGTGGGGTATATTGGTTAAGAATTCAAAAGATCCTGGAGAAAACTTTAAACGAAAAGTTGGACCCGTGCATATGAACACTGGTGCTAATGGCAGAGAGTTTGGTTTACCATGTTATGGCGAACTTCAAGGAATGTGATCATGCCACGAGTCCCACAAGTCGAAATACTCTATCATCCGGTTCTGACAAGATGTACCAGGATATGAAAAACTATACTGTGGCCCAATATGAAAGCCCCCCCCCCCCCCCCAACATCCGCCACCATATGTTAGCAAATGTTTTTGATTTCCACTGAGCTAAGGTCAAGGCCGAACACAGAGACCATCGGTTTTGTTTAGTGTAGCCCGAGATACCTCAATGGAATGACCACATCACTATGAATTTTGTCCACAAGCTTCCTAAGTCCCGTCACAAGGTTATGAACACTATTAGGTGATCTGTATGACCGACTTACAAAGTCTGCCATTTTATGCCGAATAAAAGGAAACGAATCTTATGGATAAATTGGGCAAGAATGTACATAAAGGAGTAGTCAACAAAGCATGGAATACCTGTCTCAATTATCATATGATCGAGGCCCCTTCGGTTCGCATTAACTTTCTGGAAGTCACTTCGAAGGGCTTTTGGGATACAAGTTTTGGATATGAGTACTCTGCATACATCCGCAAACCGATGGACAAAGCGAGAGAACCATCCAAACTCCTCTAGGATAATGCTACGTGTCTTGTGGTAATCGACTATGGAAATGGTTGGTTTATACATTGCCATAGTCGAGTTTTCATACAATAATAGTTTACATACTAGCATAAGGGCTATATGCAACCGTTTGAAGCACTTTAAGGTCCGAAAGTGTTGATCCTCCTCTCCGTGTGTTGCCGAGGTTAAGTTCAACACACATGCCAGAATTAGTGCAAGAAACAACGGAGAGGAATCATCATCCAAATCAAAACAAAAGGATCAACCGCGTCGCGATCACAAAAGAGTTACGCCGACATTAAAAGCATAAACAGATGGAGTATCAGTTGGAGATAAAGTTCTGCTTAAGGTTTCGCCTTTAAAGGTGAATCGTAAACGTTTTTTGGCAAACGGGGGAAGTTAAACCCCAGATATGTCAGACCTTTCACGGTGTTGAAAAAGGTTAGAGCCGTTGCTTACAAGCTTGAGCTTCCTCAAGAGCTAAGCAGGGTCCACAATAAGTTTCATGTATCCAACTTGAAGAAATGTTATTCTAACGATCCATTAGGTCCGTTCCATTGGAAGGACTCCAGTGGATGACAAGCTTTATTTTGTTGAAGAACCTGTAGAAATTTTTCAGTGTATCCGAATTCACAACAATTAGGCAAAGCTGTGTCCCAAATTGTCAGAGGTTCGATGGAACTCTAAGCGAGGCCCTGAGTTTACATGGGAACGTGAAGATCAATTCAGGAAGAAATATCCACACCTCTTCACCAAGAAAAACCGCACACGTCGTCCAGTAAACGAGGTCATAAGCCCTTGAGGACAAGGCTCATTTATGGGGGAATACTATAACACCCTCGAGATGTTTAGTCATTGTAAGACAATTATGTAATTCATAATTTATTTTAGGGTTATTACCCGCGTTTGCTCTTAAATCGTAATCGTTAAGCTAAATCGCGTAAACTAAAAATGATCATTCAATGTAAAGGGTCATTAAAACGATTAAACTTTACATCAAGCAAGGTTAAATGATAATTATCAACTAGTTCAACTTATTTTTATTGGTTACTGTAAAATCATTAACGTTTCGCGATAAAATGCATTTTTCTTTCCGTGCTTCCCGGAAAGCACCAAAAAAACCAAACTACTCCTTAAACGAATACCCACCATTATACCCAATACAACAAAATATCAATATCACATCACATATATGTGTATAGTGGCCGAATTTCAAGTGATAGGACCAAGTAATATCTTGTTTACATGACTACTCTCCATAATATCTAGATATTATGAATATCAGGGGAACACTAGCCTTACACCTTCACAGCACTTGACCAATTGCCCTAGGAACCTTCCTTGAGGCCTTCCTTGAGTCCCTTGGTCAAGTTATAATGCCTAAACTAGCAAGTATACATAACAACTTCCATTTCCAAAGTTAAACAAGAAGGAAAAATCTCTCCCTTCTCTCTTATAATAAGCCACGGCTCAAAACTCAACCATACGACAATCCTTAGCTTGAATTTTATCTTTCACCTATTAGTGGTTTATAACACATCATACTTAAGGTATTCTAAGAAGAATTTAAGGGTTGATTAAGCTTTTAAAGGAGTTTTAAACAAGATATTGCAGAATTAGGTTTTGGTTGAAAATAAGGGTTTTCACTTTATATTTCAAGCCAATTTGTTAATCAAAAGGGTGTGATTGTTATATCTTTTCTCTACTTACTCATCACACATTAGGTTATTTAAAAAGCTTAATCATTGCAGAACTAAATTTTATATGGTGTTCATATGCCTCTATTTAGCTAAATCACCATCTAAGATACTTTTGAAATATGAAAATGAATTTTTATATATGATTTAAATGTTTTTGTGAACTAATTACATGTTATATGGATGGTAATATCATCTTAAAAGGAATGTATAAGTGTTTTAACATGTTGGTTAAGTATTAACATGTATAAGTACAAATTAGGGTTTTTATGTTAACCTAATAAGTTACAAGTGAAAATTGTGTAAATAACATGTTTAAAATTGTTAATCTTGGACTCACTATGGACAAGTATGATCTAATGGATCTAATAAATTATACATAAGATATAATTGGTTGTAAAGTATTGGCTCAGTTTGAAGCTTAATGGTACAAAAATCAAGCTTAAAACATGTTTTAATAACAAAAGTCAAACATGCTGTTTGGTTCGAATTATTAACATCTATATTAGTATTTTATAAAGATATACATATCATAAGGATTCCAAAATGATAAATACTCGAAAAACGATTAATAAGAAGAAGATACACTAGTTATGAGTTTTACGACGCTAAATACATTTTTAAAATTAAATTTTAGAAAAATTTACTATTCATGCAGTAACCTTAAACATGTAAACATCAATAATATATACAACTTTCATTACAGAACGTGGTACGAAAGAATCGCTTAAAACAACTATAAACGAAATAAGATACGACTAAAAAACGGGTTTTGACCGATAATTAAAAGAATAAAAAACATGTTATAAGCTGTTATGAACAGTAAAACCACAATTCATACACAGAATCTCAAAAAACCTAAAAATGTGATTTTAGATCACAGCGTCTTAATACGAAAGGCGTGGGCCCCGTAAGAAACTCGAGAAAACGGACCTTAAAACGACAAAGTATGTCATTATGCTAAAGGCGTAATTATAACGTTTTAACTTTAAAAATAAAAATAATACGAAAATTTCACTTAAACGAATAGATGGTGATATAGCTATATAGAAATATATATGTTATTAGTTATCAAAGTGCTATATTACTAGGGAATTTCATAATGAGGCTTCTTCGGATGGCGTATTGACGAGTTGTTGGATTTACGATTTAAAGTGTCCTAACTCCTCGTACGTCATTCAAGAACCTCTAAATTATGATACCCGAAACAATGAGTAACGATATAACAAGATAGATTATATATGATGTTGTTAGACAACGAACTTGAATACTGATTCGACCTATATTATCTAGGTGCATTCGGGCGTTAGCGAGAACGCGTTTTTTTATATTGGTATATATTTTATTATCAATTTACTCACTCAAGGTGAGTTCATAGCCCCATGTTTTACAATTATTGATTTACAAGTTTTTGGGGTGAGAAACATATGCATGTTTTACAAATTAGACGCAAGTGTACATTTTATCATGATTACGTTTTGCCTAAGTAGCGATAACACCCAATGCCCATTAACATGAACTGTCAATTACGCGAATGTGAGCGCAATGATTATAGATAGAATCTATAATGGATTGACATCCCCCGTTTGGGTGAATACTATCACTGAAACGAACATATACAATGTCGATTTGGATGTTAAGGGTTGAACATCATCACGGCAATGTAGGCAATATTTTAAATATTGTATTCATATATGTCGATTCGGTGTCATGACTTAGGAACACATATTAACATTTTGTGATGTCTGCATAATGTTGCATTATCACGGGACAGTCTTGCCGGTCCTGCATATACTAATATTACATAAACCTATGAAATTCACCAACTTTATTTGATGTTTTTAAATGCAATGTTTTTTCAGGAATCATTAAGCACGAGGTGCGAGATACCATTGGTGTTATATTTTAAGTCAAGCATTAAAGATTTAGTCCGCATTACATTTTGGTATATCTGTTATGGGGTGGAAATCTTTCGCGTAATGAATAACAAGGTAAACAAGTAAAGCTTCTTGGCTTTTGTAACACACAACCTTTTGTTAAATCCAATGTATCAGTTTTTAAAACGACTTTTTTTGGTTTGTTCTTATAATATCATGTGTTATTGATCTTAGAAGTAACAACGCCCCCGGACCCATATTACCGCTGCGACCCTATCATGGGGGTGTTACAGCTAGATAAAGTGACTGCTAAAGGAGTTTTTTTATTTTTTTTATTTTAAGACTCTGTGAGACTGAAGAAAATATTCAAGTAGTTAGTATTGCTAGCACAAAAAGTTACTACTTGCTATGTAGTTACTACCTGTTGGAAGGAGAGTAATATTGAGCTGCATAGCCAAAAGTTAAGCGCTAAGTGAATATTGGTTAATGTTATTGAAAATAATATGTTAGATTAGAAGATTTCGAACTAAAGTATAATGATTGATTGAAAGACTTAATGTTGATTGAGAAGTTACAACTATTTATGAGAAAGTATTTAATACATTTGACTAAATACTTTAGAAAGTATTAAATATTTAGTCATTGTATTTAATACATTTGACTAAATACATTGGAAAGTATTAAATACTTAGTCATTGTATTTAATACATTTGACTACATGCTTTGGAAAGTATTAAATACTTAGTCATTGTATTTAATACATTTGACTACATGCTTAGGAAAGTATTAAATATTTAGTCATTGTATTTAATACATTTGACTAAATACTTAGGAAAGTATTGTAAGCCCGTTAGGACTCCTTAGTGTATAAAAGGAGATCCTAGGGTATCTAGTTTATCATCGCATTTGTCTTATCATCATTTCATATATCTCTTAGACGTGAAACACACAATTGTAATAGCTTCAAGGTTGTAAACCCTTGTACTACACAGAGTACTCGTATTATTAATCTTGATAATATTGGAGCTTTTTGGTTATATCATTGTTCATATATAATCATTGTTACATTAGTTTTCTTCAGAGTATTAAAGAGTAGATTCCGCATACTCTTTAGTATACACACAAAGTTTCTACCATTGTTATTTTGGATTTATCCAAGGTAACATACTCTTTACAAGCTAAAGAATCGATCAAGATTTGAGATTTATCCAAGAAAAATTGCAATGCTGAAGTAACAGGGATTAAGGAAACCTTAATTGCCTTAAGATTTTTATTATGAAAACCTATAAGATCGTTGTAGCTCTAGGTTGTTTAGACCTTTAATCTAGGATAATGATAACATAGGCGGAATATTCAAACATAGAATCAATATTATCATAACAAGGTTTTACCAAACATTCACCACAGCCCCAATATTATTTGATCAAGATAATACGGTTACATCAATGAACTGTAACAGGGATCAAGGAAAACCTTGATTACCTTGAGGCTAAACTCTAGATAGACGTCTACTACTAACTATACAAACGTGTACACACACACGTTTTCTTTAGTCGACTCTCATTGAGAACACACAATTTTCTAGATATCTAAAACATATAACCTGTATCTCTTTATATACTAGAGATATCTAGGTTTACAAGGAAACATAATAAATACAATAAGGAAACTAAATCTTTTAATCTTTATCTTTATTCTTCTTGAGCATATCTTCTGATATCTTCCATCTTTTGTAGAATATACTCTACCAGCTTGAAGAATCTCTTATTGTCGATTTAGGTCCTTTTCCTTTAAGTCCTTGTTTCATTCTTGTTTTGTCTTATCAACTCAAATATAATTCCCAACAATCTTCCCCTAGTTGATAATGACAAAACCAAATAAGCACAAACTTCACTTCCCCGGAATTAATATATAATGATAACATCCCCTTAAACTATATGCAATTCCACCAAGATCCTACAAAGTGCAAATCATCAAATCTTTTTTTCCCCTTTTGTGTCATTACAAATAGGAGACTAAAGTATGCAACTTTGATCTTCACAACTACGAACCAATATTACACTTCTAATCCAGCCTTCAATAACTCAAATTACCCTCCCTGACGCGCCTTTAAGATAAATGAACTTGAGCAGTAGAAACTTAAACTAGCAGTAGTAATAATAACTAGCAGTAGTAAAAACCTTCACCTCGATGTAGCAAATAGATGGTTAAACATTTTAACATTAAGCTTCCCCTGAAAACCATATGTTAACCATTTCTTGAATCTTTAATTTTGTAGGCTTTTTGATGCTGAAGTAGAATAACCCAAACTTGTATCCTTAGTCCTTTTTGTACTATAATATGATAAGAACTCATAATCGTCTTCTTCGTTTTATAGTTAACACGGATCTCTGTGATGAATTCCGCATGCCTTACATGAGTCACTGAGCCCAAGGATTTAAAATACTGTGAGTACTAAATGTTATCTCCTTACATCAGGTAAAAACTAGTTTTATCAAGTCTTCATCATAAACCGTATATAACCAAACAAGTTATCTCTAAAGTGTTACACTCACTTTAAGATATGATAAAACACAAACCAAATAATTCCACTTCATCTTCAAATAGGTGATAAACAACCTTCTTCGTAACCACATCTTCAATAAATCCAAAATACGAGCCTTTAAACTTTTAAACCAAAAAAATCACCAAAATACTTCTCACCTGTGTGTGTAAATCCAAAAACCATTCTGTTCTATTTTGTCTGAGATCTTCATAACATTCAAGAACCAAATCGATGTATTACCCGATATCGCATAACACTAACAACTAAAACTTTTTATCGGATAACATTAACAGCAAAAAATAATCTTCTCGGGCGAAACCAACAGCCTTAATTACTCGGACAAATCAAACAGTTGAAACTGTTATTAAATAAAGCTACCAGCTTTAATATTTTACATTAACATCAATGACAAGCAGCATTTAACTTTCTTTGAACCCAAAAACAGTTTTAACTTCTTTTCTTCGAGCCTACCATCTTTTGAGCCCAATTAGTAGTAATAACCTTTCACTGTATACGAACATGCACTATCCTTGTTGCTCAATATATAAACAGTTCGTCATGAAAAGCCCAACAGTAAGGCAGTAGAAACATTCCATTCGCATGTGATGACTTCATTGCTCGAACAGTCAAATAACATTAATTTCTTTGGGCCCAATAATAGCATAAATAATACGAAGGATATTAATGTTGAACGAAGCATCATAAATCTTCTTTCTTTATAATAAAATCCCTTCTTTCTTTATAAGAGACCTCATTGTCTCCATACTCTCTCACCATAAACAATATCAATGATTATCCATGAAGATCAATACTGAATTCTGCTTTCTCACTAGCAACGAACCCCACAAATTGAAGTACACATCATCCACACACAACAATCCATTGCTAATACCAAGTTGCTATTATAACCCTAACCATGTATTAGGGTTTCAACATCCATATAACTCATTAATATTCATCCCATCCAGAACACAAACCCTAATAATCTTTGTCAGCAAATAACATCCCAATGATGAACATAATCTTCACGAACACATTAAGTCATAGAATAACTTTCTTCTTTGACAGAATTAGGGTTTCGATCTTCTTCATGAGCAAAGAACATCATCACCATACAGCTAAAAACACATCAAGAACCACCAAAGAAGATGTTCCATAGATGTTTAAACAATTTAAAATAGCCGTATGTCTTTGAAGATCGTTTAGGGTTCGTTAACATATGATAACAATTAACAAAACTCCAATGATTGCGTTGTGATGAGCAGAATAACCAATGAACACAATTATAACCCTTACAACATGATGACGATCTAAATTATACACCATAGAAACCGGATCCATCACCAAAAAAAAACTTCTTGTAACATTAGGGTTTTACCGAATTAGGGTTTATAGAAAATCCTAACTTTACCGAATTCCAATGATTTGAATTTACCGAAAAAGAAGAACGAATTCGATGTAAAGAGAACCCTTAATAGTAAGAATGATTCATAAATTGTATTGCATACCAATTAAGGTAGAGAGGACGATTATAATCACTGTTATATCAATTACACTTCAAAACCTATAAAATGTTTTACCACAAACGAATTCTTAAAAAATTAAGGTTTATGGGTTTCTTCAAAAACCTTGTAGATCCTAGATCAAGAGCCACGAGGCTCTGATACCAATTGTGAAGATCTTTTAACCCATCTAGGATATGTTTTACAGATAACTTATATACGCAGCAGAATAATAAAGAACAATAAGTTATCAAACAAGGTTTTACCAAACATTCCAGCCTTAATATTATTTGATCAAGATAATACGGTTACATCAACAAACTGTAATAGGAATCATAAGATTCTTGAGGCTACACCACGATGCTAGAATCTATCTCTTGTGGGACGTGTAAACCCACACACACAACACGTTTTACACCTTTGGTGCACACACACTTTTTGGCACACAGAAAACTATATGCTTGTACCTTCTTTTATTGCATAAGGAGGTTAAGGCTTATATGGAAACTAATAAAAGATATTAATGAGAGAATCAATTAATTATTTATCTTTATCTTCTCATTAATATTTATCTTTATCTTCTTATTGACCAAATCTTCATTATCTCCTACATCTTGTAGGACCCCATAATAACAACTTTGGTCCTTCTTGTTTCCATCTTGTTTTGTCTTATCAACTCAAATATAATTCCCAACAAAGAATATATTAACTTTTTCCAATACGCCGTATACAAATAATTGAATACGTCGTATTGTTGATCAGAACAAATACGCTGTATTGGACAGAAGGTTGGATACGTCGTGTTCAGTGGAAGTGGATACGCCGTATCGAGTTGTCGACCAGAACAGTGTATTAGGGAAACAATTAAATATGCAAGCAAACAATTAAGCTAAATTATACTAATCTAATTAACACTACTACTAAGGGTTAGATCTAATATAATGTTAAAAACCAAAATATAAAAATAAAAATCAAGATTAATTTTCACTCCCTGACAACGGCGCCAAAAAACTTGATGTGTCTGTTGTGAGGTTTTATATATTATGTAGTTCTAGTTTAAATTTATTAATATGCCGAATTAAACCAAAACAACACTTTAACGGGGCAGTGTACCCGGTCGGTGGTAGATTCGTGGTAAGTATGGTGTCGAACACTTGAAGCGAGGTTAAATCTCTCAATTTATTTATAACTTGGTTGATCTAATCTAAGTTAATTCTAATCTAAGTCAAACCTATGCTAATCCTATGTTAGTTCTAATCCTAATTCTAATAGGTAAAAGGGGGGTTTCAGCCTGAGAGACTGGCACGAGTTTGGTGGTGACTACAATCAATTCAAGACACTTTAACCCACGCAAGCAAAAATAACAGAAGATAAAAGAGCGGTCAAGCCTTTTAATAGAAAACTTTATTAGCCATCATTAATCCGATTAGAAGTTGGTTTGTTTATTCAGTGCAATGATTACTTATCTCGAAGAGGCATATCATTCTTAGAATTAGGCGGGACTTCATCCTAAGACCTAGACACATTAATTTTGTCACAAATTAAGCATCCGCATAAAGTATCCTTATTACCTGATTATAATCTATCTTAAGGATTAAAGAAATGGTGATCTTGTTAAACCCTAACTCATAGAGACTTTACCCACTTACTGCTTAATGGAAATTTATACACTAGTAGTCCACTTGTCCAACTATCCAATGGAATCATAACATTATTTGTTGAATTATCTAGATTCATATTACAAACACTCTGCGCTTCACTTACTAACAACTGATCATAAGTAAATAACGGTTCATGATAACTCGGGCATACAAGTTTCACATTTACTTAGGCAACACGTAAACAAGATTGGGAAAAACGTAAAGCATTTATGTCCAATGTTTAAAAGCAAGCAATATTTCTCACCCCAAATAGTAAATCCAAGTAGTTAAAAACTGGAGCTCATAAACTCACCGTATCAAGATGATCGAACGGTAATTCATGGTAAAATAAAAGATGATAAGAAATACTAGCCGCGACCTAAAAATAACGCGTCTTAGGAAAACGAAAAGTATACTAAATATTGCACGAAACACTTAATATAGGAAGAAATCCATGTGTGTTTGTGTTTTGTTTTTATTTATCAAAAACGACTTAGTGAAATTTTAACGTTCTTTAAATCCCGACATTTTTCCCAAAAGTTACTATTTATAGAAAGTTTCCTTTTTAGAAAATATTTTAGTTTCAAGACCTTAATACCGTCCCCTATATTTGTTAAGTTTCCATATTTTTCAAAACGCACTAACTAGTCTTAATCGCTTAACTTCTATGTCTGTTTCGCTAGAGCATAATATAAGTTACTATTTTTAGAATCCTACCTTATTTATCAATCCCGACATCAATTACATATTTTTATGACATTTCAAATGTTTCTAATCAATAACCTAATGTTTTTATATGTTTCACCAACGTTTAGAAAGTCCAAAAATGTCCAAAAGTGTCCGAAAACCTCATTTTATTTTCCAAACAGCACTACATCAAAAGGGTTTTGCCAAAAAATGTTTCAAGTCTCATTTGGCTATAACTTGGCCGTTTTAAGTCTGATTTTAGTGTACAATATATGAAAAACTATCCTAATCACAACGACTTCTTCAAAAACATACCTGTCACGCCTAATGAAGACATGCCTAAGATCGCCCAAAACTCAAAACAAATTTCGATCACAACTATGTATTTTCACAAACGCATTCAAAAATCACAAAACAACCAACTTCAAAATAGTGCCTAGTCTAGCCTAATCTCCATTCACAACTAATCCACAACAAAACCACATCTAAAACTAACCTAATCCCTTCATTTTTATTGTTGCAACTTACTTTTTAACTCACCTCACCAAGATCGCAAAGTCATAAACATATTACTTCTATTTTTATAAAAGATTGACAATAAGACTTATTTCATTTAGTTTTTATAAAATTGCCACAAACACTGGATTCTAATATGAACAAGATTCATAAGAATGAAAGGAAAGTATCAAAAGAAAAATCAAGAAAATGCTTACAAGAAATGAAAGAACAAGAATCAATAACACAAGATTTATACCCAAAACTACTAGATCTTGAAAACCCACTAATAAAATTAGAAACCCTAACTTTTAGATCTTGAGAAAAAACCTTAAAGATCAAGCAACTAATACTTGAAACCACCTTAGGTAACCTTAGAAATAAACTTGGTACACTTGTATCTTGCTAGAAATCAAAGATATAGAAACCCTAATAGGGGTGTTTGTTGTCGTGAGCTAGAGAGAGGAGAAAGAGAGATGAAATTTTTTTGTAAGGCTATGGAAGTGATAAATGACCTAATGTGTGTATATCATGGTAATTTATAAGGAAAAGGGTGTCTAGGGTTCCTTGGTTTTGTAGTATATAAGTTCCAACACACACAAGATGTGTAGTGATGTGTGTACATTTGTATCGGATGATCCAAAAACACCACCACAAGGACATAGATCACTTTTGTGGTCAATGTTTCAAGTATAACAAGTCTTGGCTCATGGTTTAGGTCAAATGGTTGTACATGTTGATCAAGAACACATGACATAAAGATCAAATGGAATCCTGTGCAATGAAAGGGGACATGCTCATATGTCCACTTTCATCTATTTACATGTACACATGGGTGGAATTTTCAAAATAAGATGCCATTTAATTAATTTCAAAGCTTGTAGTTATTTTGGTTTGGGTTTAGGCGTCCGAATTAATAAAGGGGGGGATATGAACGAATTTTTTGACTTACGAATATGAGATGAACGATAACTAAAATTTATACGAAAAGATTTTGGGTTTTTAGGGTTCCGTTAGGACAAAAACGCGAAAAACGCAAATTAAACGTTAAAACTTAAAAATAAGTATCGTAATTGATCGTAAACTACAAAACACTTATAAATGATAAAATAACTCATATAATATCTAAACTACTCAAAATTCGAACTTGGAACGCGTCCGATGACGTTTTTTAGATTTACGCGGGTTAACTTCCCGGTAAACTGCCAGATTCAAACATAACGTATAAAAGTCAAAAATAATGATCGTAAAAGTTTAAAATATTGACTTGGAATTTTCGAGGTGTGACAAACACCCCGTGACTAATGGTCATGACATGTTTAAAGAAGCGAGTTAATAACATGCCGTATGGCATAATCAACTGAGGTTGTTTACTGACTAGCTCCATACGTTTTGCAATAAAATATGCGAGATTATATCGCTCAGACCTAGCGATACAATAGAGCATGTGACACAGACAAAAATAGGAGAAACAACGAGTATGCGAGATACATGATCCCCCGTTACCCCCAAGCACTAAGCCAATTTCTCCAATATATTTCAACCTACGATTTTCATTACGGTGACAATTTTCACGAGTTAAAAATTTCATTTTCTTCGACAGTAATGATGTTTTTATGATGAAAGGCGAGTGACCGATCCCTCCTTTTCCTTTTGAGCATAGTTTTTAATTTCATCGGGATAAGAAGGATTGGTTTGATAAGGACCACTCGCAGGGACACTATAACTGTCAAAAAAAAAATTAAAAAAAATTTCCCCCCCAAAGAGACCACGTTGTCGGTAAACCAACAAGTACCATTTGGGGGAATACGTAAAATTTGATCCAAATTCTTTGAATAATGAAATAAAAGAATTATTTTGAATGACAAACTCGACGATCGATTAGCATTTGACCCACAAAAGAAGTAGTTGAACTCGGTATTGACTATAAAACCGAGGATAAAAACTGGACAGTGTTATTAGCTTTTGAGAAGTCAATCAAACTTAATATTGAGTGAATAAGGAACTCAACTAAAATATGGACTCAACATAGACCAAATCTCAAAATCATGAAAAACTACCTGCCCCTCATGAATGCAACGAATTAACGTTTTCATTCATATTCTAATCATCCCTTGTTAAGGTGAGGTGTATTCGTGTGATATTATTTGGAATGTAGCTTTTTGTGGTTATGGTGGTCTTTAGCAGTGTTTACGAGGCAATGTCATCCCCCCCCCCGCCCCCCCAGGCCCCCCCAGGGGGGGGGGGGGGGTGGGGGGGGGGGGGGGGGGGGAAAAATAAAAACACAAACAAAAAAACTACATGATAGAAAATAATATACCATGTTTTATTATTGTGAACTTGTAATGTTTAATATGTATTAGTGACTAATTGCCTATATTTAACAAAATGGGAGTTGCGGCTAACTTGACTCTAAAAATAAAAACCTATGATTTAACCCAAATACTCCTTAGTTTAATTTTGCTCATACAAACATGTCGAAAAATACATATGAACTATGTATCTCGAATTTTGTTTATGAGATCATTATGCATGTATGCAAAAATGTTTTTAGAATGTATTAACAATGCATAAAAGCATTTTTATAGAGTTCCTAATGTGAGTGATTTTGAAATAAAATTAGGGTTTTGTTGCGAAAACAATTTTTGACAAACACTCTTCAATCATGCAAATACTATGTCTACGGGAAGCATATTAGTTATACATTTTGTTATTCTAGTTCCTAATTGCATATAAACAAAAGAAAAATAGGTAGAAAATCCCCAAGTCTGAGTTTTTGGATCAATATGAAACCCCTAGACCGTAAATTAGAAAGAAAATAGAATTAAATGACTTACAATGAAGATCTATTATATGTATAAGGATGATTATTAGTGTTGATTTGATCTTCAATTGGTGTGTTAGTGGTTGATTTTAAGGTTTTGGTGGTTTTGGTTTGTGGTTCGTCAATGGTGGTTTTAGAGGGGGTGTTTGTTTTTATGTTTTACAAAAAACAAGGTGACAGACATTTGATCTCGTCTGGTTGGTGGTCCCGATATCAAAATGGTGGCCAACCTGTTTAATCAAGGACCGCCAATAGATATGAGGTGGTCGCTCTCACAGAGGGTTTTTTGACTTGATTTATGACGAATTTTTAACGGAAATGAATTTGAAAACGCCTAAATTAACAATTTTTTAGGGCGGCATTATTTAAACATATTTTATCATTTCTGTTGAACTTTCGATGCTTAATAGCATGAATTGCTTGCAGGTTCACTTGAAGACATCCTGAGCTCAAATCAAACAAAGATCGAATACTTATACACTTCGAAAACCAAGATACAAGAAAAAGATAAAATCTAAAGCTGAAAAGTGCAATTGTGCGCCTCACTTACCAATTGTGCGCCGCACTTCTCCTCAAATGTCCAATAGAAATAAAGACTAAGTAAAAATAGGTGCCTTAATTCCTAAGTTACGCTGCACTAACAAATATGCGCCGCACTTCCTATTTGGTTACGATGAATAAATGAAGTCATAAATACTATTGCGTTAACACCCTAAGTACGCCGCACAAATACTTTTGCGCGCCACACTTCTTAAATAAACATTAAATTCCCTTCGCATTTAATCACCAAGTACGCCGCACAGTTTATCTTGTGCGCCGCACTTCTACTCTGAAATCAGCCTATAAATAGAACCAAATTCTCACACAATTCATATCAACTCATACATATAATAATCGCATCTAATCCTTACACAATAATTTCCCTTATGAAGTCCTAAATCCTTCCCAATCATTTCCCAAGCATAAACACCACACCTTTTGAAGAATCAAGATCAAACAACCAAGAACGAAGAAGAACATCATCCTAGTTTATTAAAATAATGAAGTTTCTTATTGAATCAAGTTATCTTATGAACTCCAAAGCCATGAGAGGCTAAATCTCTCATGACTACTCAGTGAAGTTATGATAAAGAATAGGTGTTTGGTATGATTGTGATCTCATTAATCTCAAGCTTATGTTGCACCCCTATTATATCTTATCTTGTCGGTTTTGCTTATTAACTTAGATTATATAATCATATCGGTATAGGTCGAAAGACTTTATGATCTATATGGTTTTAAAGATTTGTCTATGATCTTTATCATACTTTTCCTATAAGCATTTAATTCTTATGCATTTAATCACCAAGTACGCCGCACAATCCTCCTTGTGCGCCGCACTTTCACCCCTCACTTAACCTATAAATAGAGGACCAATTTTCACTCTAAAATGAATCCCACAAATCATTTCTCTCTTCATTCCTCAATCATCTCATTAGCAATTCCTCATCCATTTTCGAGGTCTTAATCATTTCCAACACTTATAAATTATTTTTAACTATCCGAGTAGTCATTTTTATTATCACTGGTAAAAAGTTATTTACAAAATTATTAAAGTCTGTTTTTTTGATTATTTGAATACCACTCAAATCCCTGTGGACGACTTGGTCTTACCTAAAAAGATTATACTACATACGTGGGTTATACTTTTACCTGTGTGTTTCCCTATAATAAAATTGGTATTTTAAGTCATTATAAATTTAAAGCTTTTGAAACACATCAAAGTTTTTGGCGCCGCTGCTGGGGATTTTTAAGCTATTTTGTAGTCAACTCTGGAAAATTACTTTAACTCCCCATCTTTTTCAAAAATCGCTGTATAGTTTTCTGGCAAACTGACCCAAACAAATTTCTCCTTTGGATGCATACACGTGCTTCCAATTCTAAACTTGTTGAACCTTTACCCGAACCTGAACGCACTCTGAATCGAAGACTTCGTCGACGAAACAGAAGAGTTCCATACGATCAAATAAACAATCCACCAAAACACCCGAGAATTGTCTATCCTCTAATTCTCAACATCAATTACTTCCGTCATTTTCTTGATATTCTTCGAAATTACGATCCAATGGATGATGAACCCATGTGGGCTGCTGACCATGTTGTCGCTCCGACTCTCGGTACCGCAATCACTATTCCTGAAACCGCAAACGAATTTGCTATTAAAGGTAACCACTTGACTCTCGTCAAAGGAAATCAATTTGATGGCAGAACCAAAACCGATCCTCATAAACATATTCATGAATTCCTTAGAATCTGCGATATGTTTAAATACAGAGATACCGAAAATAAAGTTGTCCGCCTAATGATGTTTCCCCTATCACTCACTGGAGAGGCAAAAACATGGCTGGACGAACTCAACGAATAAACTATTGAAATGTGGGATGAACTTCAAACTGCTTTCATTAGCCGATTCTTTCGTCCAGCTCTTTTCGACCGACTCCTTGGAGAAATCCGTGCCTTTTCTCAACATGAAAATGAATCTCTAACCGATGCTTGGCTTCATATGAAGGAAATGCTCCGAAATCTTTTATCATGGTCTCAGCGAAATAACCCAAGAAGTTCTAAATGCCGCAGCTGGTGGTATTTTCCTCTATAAAACACCAAATCAAGCTTATCAGCTTCTCGAAGATAAAGTCTTACTCAAGCTCGATTGGGCTAAAAATTAAAAAACCAAATCATCTCTTAAGAAAACCGTTGCTTTCGCCGATGAAGGTAGCAGTAATCCTGATACTGACAAAATTATGGCCCGAATGGATGCCATGACCATAAAAATGGATGCTCAGTACAAAGAACTCCAATCTCGAGCTAAACAACCAACACCCGATCTTGACGATGATGACATGCCTATGTCCCGTGAAGAAGAAGCTAAATTCATGCAAACTTTCCGTAAGACTCGTTTTTACAATGATTACCGCGACCGAGACTCGAATCGCGATAATTGGCGTTCAAGCGGACGGAATGATTACAACCGAGACAACTACCGATCCAACACCGATGATAAACCTTACGATCTTCAAAAACAATTCAACGATTTCATGAAATCTCAACAATCAACCAACGCTTTTGTCAAAGAAACATTCATGGACCTCAAAACTCAACTCGAAACAGTAGCAAAAAATCATCAAGCTTCAATCCAAAACCTCGAAACTAAGTTCGACAGACTCGCTGACAAGCAATCTGGTCGACCTTCTGGATCTCTTCCAAGCAACACTCAACCAAACCCACGAGGTAGCAAAGCTTACCAACCACCGCAAGCTCGTAATGAGCATGTGAATGCCGTATTCACAAGAAGTGGTAAATCCTATAATCCACCAGATAACCCGGATGATCAACAGAATAATTCCGAAAACCCTATCAACTTCGATAGCGATGATGAAGACGATGAACCTACACCACAACCAAAAACTCAACCCACAAAACCAGTCAAAGAAACACCGTTACCCAAACCATACAAACCAAAGATCCCGTATCCTCAACGCCTTAGAAAAGAAAAAATGGAGGCCCAATACGGAAAATTTCTCGACATGATCCGAGCCGTGCGAATCAACGTACCTCTTGTCAACGTCTTAGCCGGAATGCCTAACTATGTAAAATTCCTCAAAAAACTCATAAGCAACAATCATACAATCAAACAAATTTCTGCCGCTTTCTTGAGCGATGAAAGTTCAGCGATGATCCAAAATAAAGTTCCACCAAAACTCGGAGACCTAGGAAGTTTCCTTATTCCATGTAATTTCAACAAAACTTTCTCCTACAATGCTTTGGACGATCTTGGTGCTAGCATTAACCTTATGCCAAATTCATTATATGCGAAGCTATCTTTAGAAACTCTTAAACCTACCAAAATGAGCGTAAGATTAGCCGACAGATCATTCCAATACCCTGTTGGAATAGCTGAGAATATGCTCGTCGAAGTTGGTAAATTTACCTTTCCTACTGGTTTTGTTATTCTCGAAATGGAAGAAGACAACAAAGTTCCCCTCATCTTAGGACGACCTTTTCTTCATACTGCGGATGCAGTTATTCGAGTTAAACAGAAACAACTCAATCTTGGAGTTAGGACTGAACGAATGATCTTTAATATCGACTCTGCGATGAAACACTCTTACTCACAACGTACCTCTTGTCGACGTCTTGGCTGGAATGCCAAATTACGGGAAATTCCTTAAAGAACTCATAAACAACAAACATAAAATCGAACAAATTTCTTCAGCATTCTTGAGCGATGAAAGTTCAGCAATGATCCAAAATAAAGTTCCACCAAAACTCAGAGACCCAGGAAGTTTCCTTATTCCATGTAATTTTAACAAAACTTTCTCCTATAATGCTTTGGCCGATTTTGTAGATTAGCATTAACTATGCCATATTCCTTATAAGCAAAATTATCATCTCGAGACTACTAAACCTACCAAAATGAGCTAAGATAAGCCGACAGATCAATTCCATATAACCCTGTTGAATAGCTGAAAATATTGTTCGTTGAATGTTGGTAAATTTACATTTCCTGCCGGTTTTCCGTTATTCTCCAATTGGAAAAAAAAAAAAAAAAAAAAAAAAAAAACAAAAAAAAAAAAATAAAAAAAAAAAAAAGAAAAAAAAAAAAAAAAAAAAAAAAAAAAAAAAAAAAAAAAAAAAAAAAAAAAAAAAAAAAAAAAAATAAAAAAAAAAAAAAAAAAAAAAAAAAAAATTTGGGGGGGAAAAAAAGACATAACAGTTCCCATAATCTTGGGACGACCTTTTCTTCATACTGCGGATGCAGTTATTCGAGTTAAACAGAAACAACTCAATCTTGGAGTTAGGACTGAACGAATGATCTTTAATATCGACTCTGCGATGAAACACTCTTACTCAAATAATGATACATGTTTTAGTATCGATGTTATCGATGAAATCTTAGAAGAAGATTTTGACACTCTTCTAGACGAAGGAAGCAAAATCCTCTATTCCATCGAAGGAACCCTTCTGGAAGAAGAAATCTTTTCTGAATTCGATGAATTCATGGCAATGACTACCGATGAAAATTCTGAATCTGAATCCGATACCGAAGAACCACCATTCGAGAAAATCACCATCAACATCGATTATAAAATCAAAACATCTCTCGAAGAACCTCCTACAAATCTTGAACTTAAACCTATTCTTGATAATTTGGAATATATATTCCTGGAAGAACCATCTTTTCTCCCTGTGATCATATCATCTAAACTCTCTGCTCAAAACAAAAGCAAACTTGTATCCGTCCTTAAAAAACATAAGGAAGCCTTTGCTTGGAAAACAACATACATTCATGGTATCTGTCCATCATTCTGTAAACACAAGATACAACTTCTGGATGACAAAAAGCCAGTCGTCCAAAAACAAAGAAGACTAAATCCAAACATGCAAGAAGTTGTTAAGAAAGAAATCATGAAACTCTTCGATAACGGTATTATTTACCCAATTGCCGATAGTCCTTGGGTTATTCCTATTCACTGTGTACCAAAGAAATGCGGTATTACAGTTGTCACCAACGAAAATGATGAACTTGTTCCAACAAGAACCATTACGGGTTGGCGAGTATGCATCGATTATCGTAAACTCAATGAAGCAACCGCAAAAGATCATTTTTCTTTGCCATTTATGGATCAAATGTTAGAAAGACTCGCAGAAAATGAATATTTTTGTTTCCTCGATGGATTTTCTGGATATTTTCAAAATCCTATCGACCCTATGGATCAAGAAAAAACAACATTCACATGTCCTTTCAAAACATGCACTTATAGGCGAATGCCTTTCGGGCTATGAAATGCCCCAGCTACATTCCAAAGATGCATGTTGGCAACGTTGAAGTATTCATGGATGATTTTTCCGTCTTTGGAGACTCTTTCGACAAATGCCTAAGCAACCTCGATAAAATGCTCCAGCGTTGCAAAGATGCTCATCTTGTCCTTAATTGAGAAAAATGTCATTGACAATGACGACGTCAAGTGATGGGACAGCGGAGGTGTTTGATGATAACTTTCCTTGGCAGAAACCCTTATGGAAATTAACACCAAAAACATGAACCATGGTTGTAGTTTTAGATTTTGCAAACTACTGGTAGTGATATTTATACCAAACGGGATTAACGTGCACAAAAAAAGAACAAATTCTTCTTTGACCTCAAACATTACTTCTGGGAGGAACCCTATGTCTTCAAAGTATGTTTTGATGGAATGATCAGACGTTGTGTATCAGGACCAGCCACCCGAGCAATTTTAGATCAATGTCACCACAAACCAACTGGTGGACATTATGGACCCAATATAATCGCTAAAAAGGTTCTTTGATTAAGGATTTTAATGGCCAAACAATCATAATAAATAATGCTCATACTCTAGTTACTGCGAAGCATGGCACAAAAAGACGGGAAATATATCAAAACGTGATAGATGCCCTTTACAACATCCAAGTATGTGAAATTTTCGATATATGGGGTATTGACTTTATGTGACAATTCCCAAAATCACATAAGTTTGAATACATTCTTGTCGCTATTGATTACGTATCTAAATAGGCCGAAGCTCAGGCTTTACCAACCAATGATGCCCGAGTTGTTTTCACCTTCTTAAAGAAACTATTCTGCCATTTTGGAACACCCAAATCTCTAATCAATGATCGAGGTACTCACTTTTGCAACAAAATAATGGATAAAAACACGTATGATAGTTTGGAGATTAACCACGTTCTCTACATCTACCACCCTCAAACTAGCTGGGTCAGGTTTGAAAACATAAAAGAGTCTTAAATGAATTCTTGAAAAGACTGTTTGTTTAAAGACATTCCTACTATTTGGTCAAGGAAAATGGATAACGCTTGAGGGCTTTTTGTATGCTTACAAAACACCTACGGTTCCACACCTTTTAAACTCATTTATGGAAAGAACTGCCACTTTACATTTGTAATTGAAAACGATGTGCATACTTGGCCTTGAAGCATTGTAATCGAGATTCTAATAGTTGCTGTTTGAAAAAAACGAATGTATTCATTACTCGGAATTAGACGAACTTAGGACATCAATCCTATGGAAAACTCTGTCTATTACAACAAAGCAAGAATGAAAGTATGGCACGATAGAAAACTACGAACGAGAAAATAATTCAAACATAGAAACAAGGTTCTGCTCTTTCACTCCAAGTATAAATTCAAACCGCTGAAACTCAGATCTCGTTGGCTAGGACCATATGTAGTGAAATATCAATATCCGTCCGGATATGTTGAACTCTATGGAAAAGATGGAAAAACGTTTATTGTTAATGGCCATCGACTCAAACTATATCATGAAGAAAAAGATTATAATAACCTAAGGGAAGAAGTCACTCCCTTATTTCCCAAAGAATGACTCACCAAGTTCGAGTCTAGCTAACAACTCTCTTAAAAATTAATCGCTTCTCGGGAGGCAACCCGTGCTTCACTTAAGTGTGGAAGAGTCCCTCCTCTATTCTTCTGTCATATCCTTTATTTATTTTCTAATAAAAAAATATTTTCTTTTTTTGTGCTTTTGTATTTACTTTTATGCAGGTTATATAAATACTTGAATGTTATTGCATTAACTCGCTAAGTACGTCGCACTTACAACCTTGTGCGCCGTACTTTCTCAATAAAACATTTATTACCCTCGCATTTAATCACTAAGTACGCCGCACTTACAACCCTGTGCGCTGCACTTTTACCCCTGACTTAGCCTATAAATAGGGGACGAAAATCACACATTTCATTCATCCCCTCGTCCCACAAATCCTTCCTCTCTTTATTACTTAATCATCTCATTATGAAATTCTTCATCCATTCCACCATAAACACTACACCCTTTTGAAGATTCAAGATCAAATGATCAAGAACGAAGTAGAATATCAAATTAGTATATTGGAATAATGGAATTTCATGTTGAAGCATATTATGTTATGAACCACATAGCCATGAGAGGCTAAATCTCTCATGACTACTCGGTGACGTTATGATAATGAATAAGTGTTTGGTATGATCATGATCTCTTTAATCTCAAGCTTATGTTGCAATCCTATTGTATCCTATCTTATCAGTTTTTGCTTATCAATCTTAGATTATATAATCATGTCGGTATAGGTTGAAAGACCCGTTATGATCTAAGTGGTTTTAAAGATTTGACTATGATCTTTAACGTCTATGTTGAGAAATCCACTTTTATAAACTAATAAACAAAATACGCTTTAATATATTAGAAACTGGATTATTTGAGTGACACATTTAGTCTGGTTAACTAAATATAAGTCTTGAGTTAATCAAGTTAATTTGTGAAAACGTTTTCTGACTAGACATCCTTTTTATAAGTTAAAGGTTCCATCTTCGAGGTCTTAATCATTTCCAACACTTATGAATTATTTTCAACTATCCTAGTAGTCATCTTTATTATCACTGGTAAAAAGTTATTTGCAAAATTGTTAAAGTCTATTCTCTTTTGATTATTTGAATACTACTCAAATCCCTGTAGACGACCTGGTCTTACCTAAAAAGATTATACTACATATGTAGGTTATACTTTTACCCGTGTGTTTCCCTATAATAAAATTGGTATTTTTAGTCATTATAAATTTAAAGCTTTTGAAATACATCAGTAAGGTAGTATGAATACTGTTACCGATGGTATCCTTTCTACACTACTCGTGTTTCCCTAGACATATGAACATCGATTTAGACAAAAGCTGGTTTTCTAAAGCCTAACACACACATTCATCAACAAGAAGCAACATCAAAAGGATCTACAACCTAAGTTTCATGCAATCATAGATAAATACAAAGGAGGGTTTAGCCTCGCATGTTATAAAGAAAGCAAGAAGATAAATCAATCAAACAACACATAGACATATTGAATGATTAATGATAAATAACCTTACTTGATTAAGATCCAAGGTAGTTCAATAGGATTTTGAGGCCCTAAAAATGACCTATAAAGCTCCTAAAATGACTAGGGTTCGTCTCCCTAGGGTTATACAATGTTACCCTAAAGTTACACACTAAAACCCTAAAAATGGATTTATATTTATAGAGATGTCGACGTGACAGCGTCGCTTTGTAATCCCGACACCATCGCCATGTAGATGATTCTAGATCCTCTTTAAGTCGGCCACGTCCTGACGCCGTTGCCAGATTCCTGATGCCGTCACTAAATAGATCACGACGGTGTCCCTTTATGTCTGCGATGCCATCTCCAGCAACTGTTTGCAAAAGTCTTTAAGAGATTTGGTAAAGGTTCGTAATCTTGTCCATTTCTTCTCCAAATGAGCCCAAGTTACGTGTATTTCATGCTAAAAACCTGAAAATAAACGATTAAGCACGTAATCTGGGCATATTTGCATGATTTAAGGGGTTAAATGACCTCAAAATAGTGTATAAAATGCCACTTCATCATCCTTTTTCATGTTAATTATGTAAAAGTAGTTTAAGAGTTTTAGTCTTCCTATGTGGACTTCTACATCTTTAACAATTCCAACAGGATAAGACTTGGTCCTATCTGCTAACCCGAAAACATGGTTAGTTTCCTCTAATAGTCCTATGCCGAGCTTTTTGAAGAGGTATAACGGGATTATGTTTACGCAAGACCCCAAATCAGCTAAGGTGTCAAAAGGCTTGGATTCCCCTAGTCTACAAGTTAGAGTGAATAATCTGGGGTCTTCCATCCTTTTAGGTATTTCACCTTGGATAAATGCGGACCTATTTTTTCCTAGCTCTAAGCTCTCCACGTATTTATCTAGAATTGCATTATACATTAGAGCATGAGCTAGGACTTCGAGAACCGGTAGTTTAAGATGCAAATCCTTGAATTCATCTTCTAACGTTTGCTCGGGTTCTTCAGTTTGTCATGTTCTAACTTCCGAGACCGTTTGCAGCTGGTCCTTTTGGGAATGGTTTGTTTCATTGGAACACGTTTTGACCGCATTGATCAAATTAGGGGGATGAGATGAGCTTTGGGGATCTCTCGTTGGGTAAGAACGAGTAGACAAAACTAGAGCAGTGGGGTTGACATTTAGTTTTGGGTTCTTAACCGTGTCGCTAGGAAGTGCTCCCGTTATTCGATCGATGATGTCCTTCAATACTGTGTTAATTTTGTTAGTCATCTCGCTTTGTTGTTGTTTAAAATCGGCTTCAAACATAGAAAATCTAGCGTCTTGAGATGCCATGAAGTTAGACACCAATCCTTCGAGATTCGATTAATTGTTGAAATTTTAAGGATTGTTGTTGAAGGAGAGGTTCGGGATCGAACCGTTAGGTTGAAAACGATTAGGTGGGTTTGAAAAATTGTTTTGAGAATTTTGAGGTTGTCTCAACTAAGGTTTGGGTGACTTTTCCATGACAGATTGTAGGTGTCACCAAGATTGTTTTGCTCGGGTTTAAAAGTGTACCACTTTCCTTCCGCTTTGTCGGTACGCGAGGACGCATAATTAACAAAAGCTTGCTAGGAATTTTCCATGCAGTACTGAGTATCACGGGGACCACTACAGATCTTACATGAAAAAGTGATTTTGTTCACTTGAATAGGTTGTTTAGGAGCAAGATGAGCTTCCATCAAGCATTGGACTTGATTTTTGAGCTCGATGAGATGACGGTCAGATGTACTCAGGACATCTTAAGGCAAAGAGATTGCCTTGACCGGTTTAGCGAAGTCCCTTGGGTTATTCCAACTTTTGTTGTCATAGAGGGCTAGGTCCTCTAATAGTGCCCAGGATTATTCGGCGTTTCTGTCACGAAGCTTACCACCAGCCGATTGATCGATGGTTCATCTTGTGGCGGGATTGACATGGTCATAAAAGATTTAGACTTTGAGCCAAAGATCGATGCCATGATGAGGGACTTTTTAGAGTAAGTCCTTGAAATGAGTCCATGCTTCAGAAAGAGATTCTCCTTGATGTTGTTGGAACATCATGATGTCATTTTGGAGTTTTATAGTCCTTCCCGGTAGAAATAATTGAGCAAGGAAACGAGTAGTAAGATCCATCCATGTGGAGATGGATTTTGCTGGAAGACGCTCAAGCCAATTTCTAGCTTGATTGTGGAAGGAAAATTAAAATAAATGCATGCGCGTTCTTTCCCTATTGCCACTGTTAGGGTCAAGTAAGTCCACTAGTTTTAGAAAATCCTTAAGGTGTTAGTTCGGATCCTCGGACCAAATTCCGTGGAATGAGCATCCATTTTGCACCAACCGGATGGTGTCAGATCAATGAGGTACCACATTGTTCCCTTCAGGGAGCTCAATGGTGTTCTTGTAGCCCTCGTGGCTATGTTTGGAGTAATCTCTAAGAGTGCGGATAGGATTTTCGTCTCCCATGATGGTCAATGAAAAGATTTACAAAACAAATAACATAAAGAAAAGATAGACTACGAGAAATCTAAAATACTGAAAATAAAATATCACTTGATAGGAATCAAGCGAGTAGACCTAAGTTAAACAATGGTCGAAAGCTAACTGTTCCCCATGCAGCGGCACCAAAAACTTGATGCGGTTGTCGTTAGACTTCAACAAGAAGTTTTACAACTCCCTAGGCAGAGCACGTAACCGTTGTAGTGTAGTAAGGCAAGACTCGGGGGTTGTTATCGTTCTTTAGGGGAATAGGTTAGGAAGGATCGAACAGAATCTAACAGAGGTCTATAGGGTTAAGAGACTATTCTTTTTGTATTTTTTTTATTTTTATAAAAGCAAGTAAATATCATGGTTTGAGAGGTTGGATTGTTTTATCTAATTAATCTAAATTATAATCTAAACTACTTTGGTGATAACTTATATGATAAACGAACATATTTACTTAATCATGCACTACTCCTCAGATTGCTTCTCCTAATCCTGTTGCTTTGTTACACTTATGATGATCTGTGTAAGTATTTCCTAAGTCATGAACGAATTACACGAACCCGTCGTCTATGTAATATACCATTAAGGCAACGCACAAGTAAAGTAGTATGAAGACTATTACAAGGCTCCTAAGAGTACATTACATGCAATTGAAATATCTTAAGAGGGATCAACCATATTAGGGGTAAGGTAGTATGAAGACTGTAACTGATGGTATCCTTTCTACACACTCGCATTTCCCTAGACGTCTATTCCAATTTAATATCATATGGCTAGTTTTCTAAAGTCTAACGCACACATCCATCACAAGAAGCAACATAAAAAGGATCTATAATCTAAGTTTCATGCAATCATAAGTATATATTAATAGATCTAGCCTTGCATGGAAAATAAAAAAGAAGAACAAGAATCTATCACAAAACACATAGACATATTAAGTGATAAGGGATAAATGAACTTCACTTGATTAAATCATGTAGTTGAGGCTGTTACAAGAAGGTCTTGACACCCTAAAAACGAGCCCAAAGGCTGATAAAATCGTCTTCTAAAACTAGGGTTCATCTCCTAAATGTTACACACCTAAAATCCTAAAAACGGATTTGTATATATAAGAAAACAAGCGTGACGGTGTCGCTTTATGTTCCTGATGCCGTCGTGCTGCAATGGTTTTCTAGGGTTTCTTTAAGTCGGCTTCATTCTGACACCGTCTAGAATTCCATGACGCCGTCCCTTGATAACTTTGACCCCGTCGCTTGTAATTGGCTACGTCGTCTCCACGCATTATATGATTTTCTTTAAGATAGTCGGTGTAGAGTCGTAGTCTTGTCCGTTTCTTCTCCAATTGAGCCTAAGTCACGTGTATTTCCTCCAAAAGCCATTCAAATGCTAAAAACACAAAACCAAATGATTAAGCACATAAAGTGGGCATATTTACATGATTTAAGGGGTTAAATGACCCCAAAAAGTGTATAAAATGACACCTCATCAATTACAAGAAAGAGACATCATCCACCAGCAAGTGTTTCACCTCCTTCGCTAAATTCAGGAAAATTATAAATTGTTGAACACAATTTTCCAAAAAGGACTTTTTAATGTCAAATTGTCTACAATATAATTTGTGGTATATTTCCATAAAAAGTGGTATTTGTTAAAATTGTGTGTTCAACACTCCCTTCCTCATATAAGTTTTAAAAGTGTGGTACTTACAATGTCATTTTATGTGGATCAATTTCTGAGGGGGAGCTTTTAAAACCAAAGCCTTTAATGTTTTGGGTACATCTCATAAATGTCAATTTTATGTATCCAAACACATTTCGTGAAATTAAAATGTGCAAATTATAATGTCAAAAAATAATAATATACATTGTTCACTAAGGCGTCTCACTCCGTCTTTAACATTTTGTGGTGTCATATCAATTTTTCATTCTAATGTCAAGTTTTAATAAATATTGGTATCCCACATATACTGTTGAAGGGGAGCTATCAGGAAAATGAATTCATGTAATATCGTGGTATAAATTTTCTCCTCATAGAATTTTTCATGTCATAAATTTTAATCAATTGGTATTTCAAATACTAAATGTTTTATTATTTAAAATAAGGGGAGAAAATATGATTAAAATATGATATAGAAGAATGTGATCTTTAAGACTCTAAGTGCAACTCTATCCTTCATCTGCAAAACAATTTCGAATCTCGGTGCACATGTGTAGGGGGAGTATTTCAAAATGTTAGAAAAAGGTTTTTATGGTTCGATCTCTATACCCAACAACCAATTAATCTCACGACATCAATGAAGTCATAAGGTGGTTAAGGTTAGATATAAGTCCTATGATCCAACCAGAACTGGAGGGATCTACCCAAGGACAATCCATAGTTAGAAATAGCAGTCCTTAGGTATGATTGGAGATGAATGAGAATAAGAGAATAATGCCGACTAAGATTGAGCTAACACTGGAACAATTACAACAAGGTGTTAGTAATGACGTCTTGGTAAGCATTGAAGGGGTTGAAGAATGAAAAAGAAAAGTATGGATAAAGGGTGAAAACAAAGTAGCCCTCCTAACACCTTAGGCAGAAACCGGGTCAATACATAATCTAATAAAGTCACAAAGATGATTGTTGATATTGAAGAAAGCCGCCATATACCCTGTGATGCAATGCATAACCCTTCCTAGCCATTCGAGATTCTCTCAAAAGAAACTTGTCTCATTTGTCATGGAGATACACACGTTATCTATTAACATCTCACTCCAGGATTGTTGATATTGAATAGGTGACAGTCTGCTCCAACCTCCGATTACAAAAACCAAAGTGCACAAATCGAGTATAGAGCCCAAAAGAGATCAAATTATAAATCTCATTAGGACACAATGTCAAAATACACTTGTTAAACACCATAAAGTTCACAAGTTGTAACAAAGAGTCCTATGCATTATCCTTGAGATCTTGCCAGAACATCCGAGTGATGCTTAAGTATTCACTATGAAGATGGAAATCCTACTTGAGCCAACATCAAACAAGCTCTTGGTAGGTGACTTGCGTGATTCTATATGAATCAAACTTATGTCAACTGGAAAGAAACGATGGTGCGATTCTATGTGAATCAAACTTGTTCCAGTAAAATGAATTGATGATTATCAGAAAGATAGTAACTATCTGATTCACTCTTACCGTGTTGTCTGCTTTGAGACGTTCTAACAAGAACGGCTAGTACAACTGTGAAACCCTGTCAAGAAGATTCATATGATTTCTATCTGATCATAGGCATTATTTATACTGATTAACGGGGAACCGTGGTTATTGCAACCATATTCAACGAAGTAACAAAGATACTTTCGTCCATATCTGTTATTTATTACTAACCTTTTAAATGCAGATTCAAACTTCGGTGTTGCAATCATGTACCAGCAAAGTCAGATTCATTACCACATACTCATACTCAAGCTTTCAAAGTCAATCATTTAGTATAAAGATTGTTGATCCTAAACTTCCTCAAAGATCTTCAAAGTCAAATCAAGAATCGTATTTTAGGAATATTGTTAGCCTTATGTTCATATAAGTCAAACAAGAATGTAATAAGTATGAGTATGTCAGTCAAGATCACAAGCTAATCAAGAAAGTAAAATCAAGATGATTCAAGTCAAGGAGATGATGCAAGATAAAGATCTCAAGAACTCAAAGTCAAAAGATAAAGGCCCAAGATCAATATCACAAAGCATGAATGAACAAAGCCATTATAAACAAGAAATGACAAAGACAAGACCAAAGATAAACAAGGCAAAGTATAAACGTCAAAAGTCATATCTTCAACATCAGGGGAGACAATGATAAAAAAAGACAACCTCCTACAAGAATGTTATCGGTCGTATAAGAACGTCAACATAAAAGATCAAGTCCTTCACATCCTTAAAGACCTCAACAGTGGAGGAGTTTGAAGAAAGAGACCTCAACATTGGGTAAAATTGTTAGCCTTAATTTTATATTAGTCGAACAAGAATGTTATCGGTCTTATTAGTCACAATTAGTCTTGTTAAGTAATAGGCTAGTCGGGTTTAAAGGGCTTAGATTGTAATCTAATATTGTCCATGTTTTGGACTCTTAGCCCACTTTAAGCCAAGCCCAACCCAATTAGAAAATCCCATACGCCATATGAAAGGCTTAGGGTATAAATAGGACCCTCTCTACACATGGAGAGGGTGTTGGTTATCATTTCTTACACTTGTATGTGTGTGTAATCTTCCACTCCCTACTTTCTATCTCTAATAAATCTTCCATTTTTCCTTTCTCTCTTTCTAGCTTATTGCTTATTGGTATGGCTTATTATTGTGATATGGGTTAAGTTTTAGGATAACAAAGATATCAAAGGTTTTTCCCTTATCAATGAGATGACTAGAATCATTGAAGTTAGAGATTCTCTAGGTTATGATGCGAGATGATGTCAAAAATCTCTAAAGAAAATGATTGACGGTATTAGAGTTCGCATCAAATGAATGTTCTTTCCATCAATAGATGTGGCACGAAACAAAGACGTAAGCGTGTATGGATTAAGGATCTTTGTTTTAAACATATCACAAGATAATTAAGTTAGACCAGGAGGTTTGATAATTAAGTTAGAATTATTCCGGCTTAAGACAATGTGGGGTCTTTTGACTATGCGTGTAGCTTAGCTCGTGGTAGACCAGGAGGTTTAATATTTATGTGGGATTCCAACATGTTCGTTAAAAAGACATATGGTGCGATGACGCTTTTGTTATTGTTAAAGGCCAATGGAAAAATTTAGATGGTGATTACATTATGATCAATATATACGGCCTACATGAATCCTCTGCTAAAGGCATTTTATGGAACCGCATCAAGGATTTTATTCATCATCATAGTGGGTCTTTTATGTTATTTGACGACTTGAATGAGCTTTGTTTTGATTTCAACCGTCTTGGCTCCTCTTTTTCTCAATCTGAAGCTGATACGTTCAACACTTTCTAAGTAAATTGGATCAGTTTTATTTTCCAAAATTGTGATTGAGGTTCTTCCCGATGTTCAAGTCACTGCCCTCGACAGGTTATGGTTCGATCACAACCCCATTCTCATTCATTGCAATAAATTAGATTATGGTCTGACCCCTTTTAGACTATATCACTCATGGTTCAATCGCAATGGGTTTGATGATCTTATTTCTGTCAAATGGAATTCTTTTGGTCAAAACAGTGACAATCATAATCTTTTGTCTCATGATAAGCTTAAAGGTCTCAAAGCTAAAATCAAAGATTGGCTTAAAGTTACTAAAACTAATGAGCGTCATCATAAACAGGAGGCCCTTGTTGCATTAAAGAACCTTAAAGTCAAGATTGACTCCAATACTGCTTCTCTCGAAGATCGCGAATCTTGTATTAATCTTCTTCATGAGATTGATAAGATTGGTAATCTTGAAGCTTTAGATTTGCTCCAAAAATCTCGTACCAAGTGGGACATCGAAGGTGATGAAAACTCCAAGTTCTTTCATTGTTTAGTGAATCAAAAACGTAGAAATAATTCTATTCATGGCATCATGGATGAAGGAGCTTGGATCACCAATCCACATCAAGTCAAAGAGACATTTTTTATTTTTTTTTAAAGAAAAATTCTAGCCCTATGAATTGATGATCGAGTTTCCTTCTGTTTCATTTCCATCTAAACTTAGCCTTTCTGATCTAGAGATTTTGGAGAAGGATGTCTTTATGGAAGAGATTAAATCAGCTGTCTGGGATTGTGGCAACGATAAAGCTCCCGGGCCTAATGGCTTCACCTTTGGCTTCATTAAACATTATTGGGAGCTTATTAAATTTGATATCGAGATGTTTGTGTCCAAGTTTCTCGAGACTAAAAAGATGCCGATGGGTTCTAATTCTTCCTTTATCACACATATTTCGAAGGTTAGCAACCCTATTCATGTTAAAGATTACCGTCCCATTTCTCTCATTAATATTCACTACAAAATCATAGCTAAAATTTTAGCTAATTGATTGGCCAAAGTGGTGGACAAAATTGTTAGTCCAGAGCAATCCGCCTTTATTTTGGGTCGTCAAATTCTGGATGGTTCTCTTATGCTTAGCGAGATGATTGATTGGTACAAAAAAGGAAAAAAAGATGCTTATTTTTAAAGTTGATTTCGAAAAAGCCTTTGATTCCGCCAGTTAGAAATATCTAGATTTTGTCCTTCATAATCTTGGTTTTGGTCTCACTTGGAGGTCTTAGATTAAAGCCTTCTTAGAATCCTCTAGGACTTCTATCTTGGTTAATGGTATCCCTACATCCGAATTCTTTGTTAAACGTGGTTTAAGGCAAGGAGATCCGTTTTCGCCCTTTTTATTCATGCTTGTTATGGAAGGGCTTCACACGGCTCTTATGGAAGTGACCAACTCTGGTTTGATTTGTGGTATCAATATTGGTTCTCTAATGTTACCTTATCTCACATATTTTTATGTTGATGATGTTGTTATTACTACGGAATGGAGCTCTCTTGATATGGATAATATTATTCGTGTTCTTTTAGTCTTCTATCTCGCTTCGGGTCTTCAAATCAACATCCCTAAGTCTAATGTTTATGGTGTTGGTGTTTCTAATAATGAGGTGAGTACTATGACTAACAATATTGGGTGTTCTCCGGACTCCTTTCCTTTTGTCTACCTTGGGTTACCTATAGGGGCTAACATGAATCTTACAGTTAACAGGAAGATTCTTTTTGATAGATTTAATGCTAGGCTGTCTAAATAGAAAAAAAAATATTCTTTCTATTAGTGGTTGTACTACTTTAATTAAATCCGTTCTTTGTAGTCTCGGGATTTAGTATCTTTCTATCTTCAAATAACCTAAATATGTATTGTCTTTGTTAGAAAAAAGTATGTTTCTTTCTTTTGGGGTAGCACTCAAGATTCTCGTAAGGTAGCTTGGGTCAAATGGACAATTCTCTTAGCTTTTCTCGACAATAGAGGTCTCAACATCGGGAGTTTGAAATCTTTTAATTTAGCCCTACTTCAAAAATGGCGGTGGAGAATGACATCTAATGGTAATGCTGTTTGGGTTAAAGTTGTTAAAGTGCTTCATGGTTAAGATGGTGGTTTTGGGCTTAATTACAATGGTCTGAATGGTATATGGTCAAATATTGTTGGATCCTCTAACTATCTTCATTCAAATGATATTCTTCCTAGTGACTTCATTCGATTTTGGGCTGGCTCTGGTACTTCGATTCGCTTTTGGAAAGATCTTTAGACTGGTAATGCCCCTTTATATCTTCGCTATAATATACTTTTCTGTTTTGAACAAGATAAAGATTGCCTCATATCTGATTGTTTCATTAACAACCAATGGGTTTGGAACTGGTCTCGACCCACCTTGGGGGCTCAAAATTCCTAATATCTTAACAATCTTCTCAATGAGATTAACCTTATAGATATCTCCTCTGAATCAGATGTTTGCCTCTGGTCTATAGCTAACGATGGTATTTTTCAGTTAGTTTCACCCGGCATCACATTGACACACATCTTTTGCCCTATTTAGATAATCAGACACAATGGGATAAAACCCTTCCTCGTAAGGTGAACACAATTTTATGTGGCATTTTATGCTTGATCGTCTTCCCCATAGACTTAACCTTTCTTCTCGTGGTATTGACATCCTGACGATTTCATGCCTTTCCTGTAAAGGTAATATGGAATCCTCTACCCACATCTTCTTTGATTGTTCTATAGCTAAGGATATTTAGAATCTTATTCATAATTAGTGTGACATCCCGTTTCCTATTTTTACTTCGTTTAAGCACTAGAAGGATTTGTTTGGTTCATGGCAGGCGTCTAAAGAGAAGACTCGTCGTTTATCTGCCATTTTCATATCCTCTCTCTGGTGGCTTTGGAGGTATCATAATAGTGTTTCGTTTGGCCATCATCTGATTAGGAGAAGTGTTATTTATGATAATATTCATTCTTCCTCCTTCTCTTGGCTTCATCATAGAGGTCGTATGGTTTGCAATTTGGTTAATTGGCTCAAATCTCCTATGTTGGTTTCGAGTACTGGTTCGAGTTGATGGTTTTCGTCGCCTTTTGTTGGTTACTTCATGCTACTCTTGGCGTTTGGATCGTTATTATTTCTTTGTTTATTTTTTGTTTCCTCGAGGCTTGTTTGGGTCGGCATCAAAATCACCTCGAAGTGAAAACCAGTGGCTCGGCCTCCGTAGGTGGGGATTTTTCTCTTGCCTTGTAATTGGCAAAAGTTTTTTCATCATTTTGCAGTCCTCGCAGTTAAAGTTCTCGGGTAGTTTCTAGATATGTAATCTTGTGTATTTCTAGATTTGTCTTGTATTTTTTAGCTCCTAGTGCCTTGTTAGTAGCTTTTAATTCAATTATCAGTCGTTCAAAAAAAACTAGTTCACCTCCACACAATAAATGAAAAAAAACTTTAGGAACTCTAAGAGGCTGTGGTACCATAACGCCCCACCCGGAGTTATGATGAGGTGGCCTGGCGTTATAGCGTGTTATAGTCCCCCCCTACTTTGGCCAACGGCGTTACGTCGAGAGTTGCTCCACCAACGTCTGTGAAAATTCCATTTTCTTTCTTTTTTTCTTTTTTTCTTTGCATTTTAAATGGTTTTATGGGGTTTGTATGTGTTGATTATGAGGTTTCGAGTGTATGTTTCGAGTGTGTGTTGAGAGAGGAAGAAGAAAGACTGTGTGGCTGTGGAGAGATAGAAGAAAGCATAAGATAGGGTTTTTTAACCTATGACTTAAATACTGGCCGAACCTATTTTGTATATTGTGTACACTATTTTTTTTGTCTTTTATTTTTGTTTTATTATAATTTGATTAATGAAATATTAGTTTATTTAAATAAACGAAAAATATATTAAAAACATAGGTTCCAAAAGATGGTGTTATGGGTGTTATGATTGCAGGTTTTTTTTGTTGGTGTTAAAATGTTAAAACTGGTGTGGCGCTAATGTGACGATGTTATAATGGTATGACACCTTCGCCTTTAAAGGATGTGGTTGAAGAAAGGTTTATAAAACTTAACCAACCCCCATATTTTTTATATATGGAAACTGGTTCAAAGTGAACTTGACTATGGTTAAACACATTCATATATAGCAAAAAGAATTCGACATCATCATTTATGTATACGCAACGTTACCCATGTGTATCAAGCAAAAAAGTTAGCTGGACGAATATAAATTTAAGGGTTTTGGTATAAAAATAGCAACTTACTTTTCCTAATTTTTAGTTTTGATACGTGTAAAAAAAAGTTGTGTAATATAATGAACTTTCATAAGTGTTTCAATATATACATTTTGATGACGTGTCATACCTAAAAGTCTGACACGTCGCACCATTGATAACGTGACACGTCATCAAAATGTGCAGATTAAAACACTTATGAAAGTTCATTACATTTACCATGTACCAAAACGAGACATTTGAAAAAATAAGTTTATGACTGAAACCCTAAATGTAAAGGGAATGTATGACACAAGATGTAAACTTAAATTTGTTGTTTAATGTTTTTCATTTAAATGTCAAAAACATCTTTTTACACCCCTTAGCCTTCTACCACCTATATATATTTTCTTTTTCAATCTTATTCTTATATTTATGTTCATCGTCAAATTTAAACCATATTATAAAAGACATACAATTACCAGGATCACTGGTAATTAATGCGTGTTGAATTAATTCGCCCGACTCGATCCACTACCGACCAGGATCACTGGTGAATTAATGCGTGTTGAATTAATTTGCCCGACCCGATCCACTACCGACCCGGTAGAGTTAATAAAACGTCTCACTCCACCTGTAACTTCTCTTCTCTCTCGATCTTCTCTCCCCCACTCTCTCTCGCTCTTCTCTCTAGCTCTATTAATTTCCCACTAATACTGTGACTAAACTTTCCACTAACCATGATTTCTTGCATGAATACCACCTATGGTTTACCATGGGTTACTGTGGTATATAATATGTTTGGTGGTGCATTTGGTATTCTTTAAGGGGTTTTAGCTGTATTTCAGAGGAATTGCTGTTGTTTCATTTTGGTAAGTTGTTAGGGTTCTTTGTTTAATATTGTTGGTGGTTCGTTGTTTGTGGTTTAAGGTTGTTGGTTCTTGGTTATTTGTCTATGGCTTTAAGGTTGTTAATTTCTTTGTTACTTTTGTTGTTCTTATACTAGAATGGATTCATTAGTGACTAATTATTTTTGGGATTTGTGTTTTTTTATTGCTTAATATTGTTTCTTTGCTACTAATTGGTTTGGTGTAATTTGTTATTGCTTTGGTTGTACTAATTGGGTTTTGTTTGCTTTTGTCTAATTTTCTATTGCTTGGGTTAATGCCTGTTAGGTGTAGTGCCTTTGAACTGATTACAATGTTTTTTTATGGTTGTTAGAATATGCATCCGTAAGTTCATTGTGGTTTTTCATTGGTCATTTGATTAGTAATTGTTAGTTATATTAGCTTTTAATTGATTACATTGTATTTCGACTTGGGTATGTTTGCGTTGTGGTCTAATTTGGTATTGCTTTTGTTAATGATTGTTGGTTATATTAGCTTTTACTTCATTACATTCGACTTTAACCTCGGTACATTTCCTTTTGTTGCCGGTTGTTAGTTATGTTAGGTAACATGTTACGTGACTGTTTTATATTTTCCACATGGTTTCTAACTGTTTTGGGGTTTCTTTGGCCTACTGTTTTTTAGAACGACTTTTGTTGTGCATCCTATTGTTCAAAAACTTTTTGCTTTTTAAGTTACTGTCTATTTTTTCTATCATCGCTGGTTTTGTTTGTTTATTTGAGCATGAGAGGGAAAAAAATGAATGAATTTACAAACACTGGTCTTACCCAACTTGAAAAACAACCACCCGATATTTTGACTCATACACAATGTTGATCCCAACTTAAGATCGATTCCTTGGCTTATAAAGGTTAAGTTACTTTGGATAGAACCAAAACAACTATGATAGAAACTTTGTGAATACTAAAGAGTATGTGGAATCTACTCTTTAATACTTACAAAAATATTAATGAAACAGTAAACTGTATGAACAATGATATCACTGAAAAGCTCCAATATTATTATTATCAATAATACGAGTACTCTGTGTAGTACTAGGGTTTACAACCTTGAAGCTATATATCAAAAACGTATGAATATATATCAATAACCATAACCTAGGATCTCCTTTTATACACCAAGGAGTCCTTTACAAGATAACTACAAATCTTCTATAATTCTAATAGATAACTGCAAATCTTCTAACATAATAAGATATACATATCTTTTAGAAAAATATCTCATACTTATCCCGTAAGTAATCTTGATAAACAATCTTCATCTTAATCCTTTCTCTCGTCTTTATCCTTTTGACAGTAGAAACTCTTCTAACAGTTGTAATCTTTCAGTAGTTGTAAGCAGCAGTATTAACTTTTATTCCAGCAGCAATAACTTAGCAGTATTAACTCCAAGATCATCATAAAGTCTTTTGATCCCAACAATCCTCCCCTAAACTTAATGTTCATCTTCTGAATCTTCAAGTTTCTTGATTAAAAGCTTTATCTTCACTA
>BQNB010047252.1:1928-43234 GCA_026074375.1 Tanacetum coccineum | reverse complement strand
CGTGAGCCATTTAACTACTTACGTCTAGGTCTAGGAATGATGGAACAAATTGATTAAGTTTTTCGGCATAATAAAGAAACGATTAACATCAAAGAACTGTTTGTCAAAATTCTGAGAAATATTTTCTCAAATAAGTGGCGCCCCCCTTAATTCATAAAGGGCGGGTCCCTTAATTTTAAGGGGACCGGCCAGACTTTAAGGGGACCACCCACCTGACTGACTATATTTTTTTTTGTCCAGGTTTCTATTTTACACAAAACACAAGATTGGGAAAAGTCCATAAGCAAACTTTTACAAATTCCTCTATCTAAATGCATATCTCATTATATATATATACATAATAGTCCCAATCTATTATTTTCTAAAAAGTCATTCTCACAACTAGGAGCACATAAAAATCAATTTTCATATATTTTTGAGATATGCTAAAAACATTTTTTCACATATGCATAATGTTCTCTTACTTGTTGTCAAAAGTATATAGTCTAATATATATTTTTTCGACAATCTTGATTGAGCAAAATTAAATCAAGGAGTACTTGGATTATTTCTTTGGTTTTACATGTCTTAGTGTCGAAATAATTGCTACTCCACATTTGTCGTACTTAGGCACATACTAGTATTTGCACAAAAGTTCGTTTCGTTTTTCACTTAACCCCCTTGACAAGAAATTTTTTTATGCATTATATTTTGTGCATTATATTTAGTCACAATTTATATATGATTATATGTCAAAATTATGTGAAATAGTTTTATCCTACAACTTGTCATATATGTAGAATGTTGAATGCTTGCTTGCTATGTGCTAAAAAATCTTAATTGCCATAAAAGGATGGACTTGCTGCAAATTAACCACCAAAACAAAAACCCTCACACAAAATTTTGAGAAAAATCGATTTTTAGGAAATCTGGGAAATAGCAGCAGGCGGCCCCCTTAATTCATAAAGGGCGGTCCCCTTATCTTTAAGGGGACCGACCCCTAATTAAGGGGACCGGCCTAGCAAATCACGGGTAGAACAATATTTTCATCCCTTTTTGACCAAATACCCTCTAGACTTAGCTACTGTTTCCCTAAATTCACAAACATTTCTTGGATTTGATCCTTTAAATGTTCATTCTTCCTAATTTAAACCTTTCCTCCACTATAAATACATTCTCAACCATCATCATCACAATCATCCTCACCAATGACATCTCCTAACAAACCCACATCCAAACCATCAAGGGTAGCCAAAATGAGTGTGAAACCCATTTGGAGGAAGAAACTAAACCCTTGTAACACATCCAATGAGCTCAATGTAAATTCACCTACACCAATGCCAAAACCACTCACTCCTCATCATGAACCATCTCAAGAAAACAATCACCCCAATCAAGCATTACCAAATCCTTACATCAAGGACACTACCACATCACCACAAGGTGTCTCACATCCTCCATTTCCCATCTCACCCATCAATTCACATGTTACTCACACTCAAGCTCCACCTCAAAGTGACAACCAAACTCAACACACACCACCTCTATCTCCAAGTAGAGAAAGCCTAGTTGATGACATTAATCAACTACAAGACCTATCAAACCTCTTAGCCATGCATCTCTCTCAACAACAAAACAACATTCCCTCATCACCTTACTCTCCAAACCTACCACACACTCTCAACATTAACCAAGTTGAAACCCATGTTGGGTATTGCCCTTGTTGCATCTTCACCCAAAAACAATTCCTTGCTTTAAGTGAGGATATCAATTGGATTGAATTCCTCCTCACTCGACCACATCCACCACCTAGAGTTCAAAGAGATTACCCTTCCACAACCGCCTCCGCTCCAAACTCTCCATCAACAACCAACTAATCTCGTAATATGCCTACAAATAATCGTCAAACCCTTTTGTGTCGCAAGCAAGTCAAAAATCCTTCTATGGCTATTTAGGATTTTCTTTTATGATGTATTAATATGCTTCTAAAGCATATTTGTTTTTCTTTTTATGTATGCTTGTGTGTAGTTCACACACATTGTCCTAAATGAATGAAGTATCTTTTGCTTTGATGTTTGCTTGCACTTGTCATATTTTTCCTTCCTTCTTGCTACATGTTAGAAATATTTGTATTGTTCTAACTCGTTTTTGTAGCCAAGAAACCATAGCTCGATTCCTTGGTGCCCTCGAACGAGGGGGAGCACACATCAAGGGGGAGCATTTATTCCGTCGATTTTACTAGCAATTCTCGACGATGCCTTTTTGATTCTACAAAAAGGGAGAGAAATGACATAGTAGAGTCTAAAATGCTACAGATTTTGTCTTGCCAAAATTGTGTAGTTTAAGGTTTAACTTGAATTGTTTAGGTCTTAGTTTGTATTTAAAGGTAAAGTGACGTCATTTAAAGATGAGCTATGATGTTTAAGATTATGCTTAAACTCATGGATGTTGTTAGTTGCGTATAAGTGATGTCTTTCTATTTTACACAGAAAAAATTTATACTTGCTTCATGGCTGATATGTTTTAATTTATAGGTGATATGTGTTTAATCACATATCAATTTTCTTTATTAAAACGATCTTAAATGACCAAAAACAAATGGAAAATTCATTGTATATGTTTGTTTTGTTAATTTTATTGTGAAGGTAACATAATTTCATAAAAGGACAAAAACAAAGCCAAAAAGGACAAAACCGAGCACGAGATTGGAAGAGCGTAAGAAAACAAAGCCGAGGACGATTTTCATCTTTAATGGGCCAACCCGTACCCATTTTATGGGCCGGGTTAGCCCATTAACATTTAAATAATACTTACCCTTTTTCCAAAAATAAAATCCTTTATCCCAAAATCCAAATCCAATTGGTATTTAATCCAAAACAGTCTAAGCCCAAGATATAAGCCCAATCCCACAAATCCTGGTTCCAAGTCAATGGATATAAACTTGGTCAAAAGTCACTATTTATCGTCTTTCCCTCCCCATTTTTACACAACGAGATAACATAGGGTAACTCACTCTCCACACACACGTCCTGTCCTTTCTAGAAGGCCAACGTGGCAAGGTATGACATCAAGTTCTGACACCTTGGCAATCCAAATGTGTCCTACTGGCTAATGAGGCGTGGAGGCAATCTAAGGGCTCAAAATGGATGGATGAGAGTTTGTTAGTGATCAAGGGCTGCGATTAGAAGATTGGGACGCTCCTTCTCACCTAGACGCTTCTTCTCCTCACTATAAATAGAGTCTCAATCACACAGTTGTAGAGAGATATCTAGTTTTTAGTATAATTTTAGCTTAAATTTCAGCTTATTGTATTGTTTTTTATTGAATTTCATTTCAAAAGCTTGTAACCTCTTTTATCATTAATAAAATTTCAGTTTACCTTTAAATTTTGTGTCGAATTTATGTTTTACTTTTATGCAATTTCAATTTAAAATATGTTTGGATATGACTTAATAAGCAATAAGCTCTTGTAATCTTAATAAGATAATACTTATTCAGTTAAGCTTTCTTATAGCTTAATCGAACAAGCTTTTCACTAGAATTACCTCACAAAGTTAACTTAAGCTAATAATGGATGATAATCCAGAAATGGAAGGGCTTATAGGACTGTGCCAGCTTATGAAAATAAGCTGGAGCTGGTAGATTAGCTCTTAAGAGCATTTATATGTCCTTGTTTTGAGCAAATGACAAGGTTAGTTCACTTTCATTTTTTATCTTAAATTCTTATTTTGCTTACAAAACTGCTTATTGTGTGTTTATTTTAGTTTAAATGTGCTTATTTTGCTTTAATAATAGCTTAATATGTTTAGACCTTAGCTTAGAAGTAGTTTTTATTTAAATTTACAATGTTCTATCCATTTTATAATAAAACTGCTCATATAGAAGTCTTATCTGCTTAATGAATTAGCTTATCATTTAGTGCTTATTTCTATAAGGTTTATGTTTATATGACCTTAATAATGATAGTTTTTCATCTGTTTTCATAAATTGAGGGTTATTAAGGTTTGTTTTAGATTAAAATAGGATTATCAAGTTTTAAAGGGGTGTGTGGGTTAAGCATCATTAGCATGGTTAAAGGTAGTGCAAGCTATTTTTAGTGATTGAAATGAATTTCGTAAGCTCAAAATAGGTTTAAATGCTAGTTTTCATACGCTAGGAATAAGTTTAGTTAAGTTTTCTAGTTTGTTTAATCAATATCTCAAGTCTGAGACCTAAGGATGTTCAAACAGCTTATTTGTTTATTTTTCTTAAAAATGTAATTGAGGTGAGGTTATTGTGTTCAAAACTAGTTTCAATATCAATCTGTTTTGAGTCAATTGGTTTTGGAAAATCCTTTTGTGTAATTTAGATAGAAACAGTTAAGTATTGCTAGTTATTGGTAGTCTATAAAATGTCCAAAGTTGTAGGTCAATTGAGGGTATAATCTAGCTTAACTTTGATTAATTTTTGTTGAATTTAGCTTATTGTAGTGTGAATTCAATCTGTTTTAAGTCTTTAGTGTGTCAAATTCATCTTTGAGTCTTAAAATTCAGCTGCAAGTAGTCAAGTAGTCATAAAAAGTTCAAAAACAAGTAGAGTAACTGTCATTTGCAATTTGTCTTTTCTAGCTTATTTCCTAAACTAGTTAGCTTAAGTCTAGCTTATTTGTATTAGTAGAGTTTAGTACTTAATCTGTTTTCAGTTTTCAGCTTATTCTTAGTGCTTAATAGTTCAAAATCTTAGCTTAAAAGTTTGTCAAAAGTTCTTTAAATCTGTGTTAGAGCTAACTGTCTTATTGATTTTTAGTTGTTTATCAGCTTATTGTGTTAGCTTATTTCTAGTCTTAAGTGCTTATTGATTCCAGATTTAGGTCTTTTTTAGCTTATTATCTTTTTCATAGCTTATTGAGCCCTTAAAAAGTAAACAGTCCTAACTAGTTAATTTTGGCCATAACTGTTACTTTTATTTGTGCTTATTCTAGCTCATTAATAAGTTCTGGTTTAAAGTCCTTTATTAAAGTTTCTTATTTTTGCTTATTCTTTAGCTGTTTCAAAAAGAAAATTAAATAAAAATGTTTTGCAAAAAAGAGACAGTCACAGGACTCGAACCTGTGACCTCCCTCTCAACATACACACACCTTAACACTGCACCCTTGGGACTTTTTCATTAATGCTTTGCACCATTTATTTCTTATACACGTTTAGGTTTTAGCTTATTTTAGCTTATCGATTTTTCCTAGCTTATTGGTTATAGCTTTTTGATCCATTTTTCTTTGTAAACCTCATAAATAGTATCTAGTATTTCTAGGAATTTTCTCAAATTTTTAGGATTAAGTTTAGTATTTTTAGTTTAATTTTTAGTCTTATTTAGTTTTAAATAGTTTAAAAATATAAAAAATATTTTCTGTCATTTAAAAAATAGTTTTATGCATTTTAGTTTAAGAAATTTGCATTTTGAGTTTTAAGAATTTTATTTTGTCTTATTTGGTTAATTAGTTTGTTTTACATTGTTAATTGCTTTAAATGTCGTTAGGATTTTTAAGTTGTCTTAATTCCTAGATTAGCGTGCCTTTATGTGCTTTCCCTTTGCGTTAGTAGATTTAGAATCCAAAACCTAAATTATCCATTATTCAAGCACCTGATCACAAACCGAAACAAGATTTTTAATATTCACGCTTCGTTGGGAAACGACTCGAGAACGATTTGAATTTTATCATTTTCTAAGGGTAATTTCCTAATCAATACTTTTCGGAAATATACTTTATTAGTGATTGGCTTATTACTCTATCACAAGAGTGATTTGCCGATTTGCTTTTACTATATATACATACTATAATAGGTGAAATCAATTTTTGGCGTCGCTGCCGGGGAAGTGTGTTACGATTATCGCGTTGAAGTTTGAAGATTAGTGCATTGAAGATCCTTCCCCGTGAAGTTATCGTTTTTTATGAATATATATTTTACATTTCTTTATTATTTTTCATTTTCTTTTATATAAAACTATAAAAATACGAAAATATTTTATTTTTCTCGATTTATTTTTGTGAATTTATTAATAACACTAAAAATAGTTTTCCTAAAGTATTTAAAATACCAAAAAATTGAAAAAACAACAAAAGAAACCGTGTTGTTAATTGTTAAATTGGCTCACCTTTAGATTAACAAACTATAAGAGAGGTATAAGGATGGTTGATCCTACGAACTTCGACCCGAAAGGAGAATGTTTTTAAAAACGCTTCGCGCTTACCCACTCCTTCGCTTCTTTGTGCGTTTTCTAGAGAGCTACTGTGCACCTTTGATTATCGGTTTAAAAAAATATTTTTCTTCTAGATTTATTTTTAGTGCATGCGCACCCGCTCTTCATCGAATTTAATTGTTGAATCTTCCACGATTCCAAAGCGACGTAATCATAGACTTTCCAAGCAAATAATCGAACCCGAGCTTCGAACTATTGTAGAGACTCCCGTTGCTACTATGGTGGATACATGTACTATGCCGGAGTTACTCCAAGCACCCACCGAGGGTTACGGAGATGCTATTATTCTTCCCCCTATACTTGCCGAAAATTTTGAGTTAAAAGTTGGGTTACTTACGCTAGTAACTTCGAGTCAATTTCATAGTTTTGAGAGGGACGATCCCCATTCTCATATTCGTTGGTTTAACAAGATCACTTCTACGCTTAAGTATAAGAATGTTCAACATGACGCTATCAATTTGATGCTTTTCCCATTTTCTCTTGAGGGGGCAGCCCGGATTTGGCTAGAAAAAGAACCTCCTCGTTCTATCTATACATGAGAAGATCTCGTTTCTAAGTTTGTGAATTATTTCTTTCATCTTTCGAAGACTACGAATCTCAAGAATGACATCATGAATTTTCAGCAGAGGTTTGATGAAACGTTTAGTGCGGCATGGGACCGTTTTAAGCATCTCCTCCGTAAATTCCCACACCACGGTTTTTTAGAATTGCATCAAATCAACACGTTTTACAACGCGTTGACACAATCCAATCAAGATTCTCTAAATGCAGCCACCTGTAGTAATATTTTGAACCGTACTCCTCAATATGCTTTGACTATTATTGAGAATAAGTCAAAAGTTCGCACTTCAAGAAACAAACCGGTTGTTTCAAAAATGAGTGCTACTACTTCTTCTTCTACTCCCGCTTATCTACCTGAGATTACCGCTCTTACTGATGCCGTTAAGGCTATGCTTCTTCAAAACAAGACCCCTTCACCATCTCCTGTTAAAGCTATAGAAGAAACGTGTGTTACTTGTGAAGGATCGCATTCTTACTATGAGTGTCTTGCGACCGATGGCAACACTTTCAATGCTTCTACAGCCACAGGGACCTACAATCAAGGAGGTCAAGGATACCGTCCTTAAAGAGAAACTAATTATCGTGCTAGCAATCAAATGAGACCACCCGTTTTTCCTCAACCGAATGTGCAGAACAATCAAAACCAATACAATCAGAATCGAGGAAATAACTTCAATCAAGGAAATTAGAATTATCAAGCTCCGTTTAATCAAACTTAAGTTGGACCTTCGAATGATTTCACGAACTACATGAGGACTAATGATGTTAATATGAGAGCTATGCAAAATCAAATAAGTAATATGAAGACATAATTAAAGAATGAATTCCAGACTACAATGAAGAATCAGAACAATGAGCTAAAAAACATGATGAGCAATGAGCTAAAGAACATGATGAGCATCTTTATTCAAATGCAAATTCCCTCAGGTTCGGGATCACTTCCTAGTAATACCGTTGCTAACCCGAGAGGTAACTTGAAAGTTATTACTACCTGAAGTGGTGTTTCTTATGATGGACCGACGATTACACCTACTTCTTCTCTTATTCTGAAAGAAGTGAAACGTGAACCAGAGACGACAAAGGACAAGGTGCAAACTACAAATTTAGGAAGTACCATACACGTCCAACCTCTGCTTGTCCAAGTTCCTATTCCAGAGCCCGATGTTGCTCCAAAGCCTAATCCTAAACCTTCGATACCTTATCCTTCAAGGCTTAACGACCAAAAGCTCTGAGAGAAAGCTAATAATCAAATGTTGAAGTTTCTTCAAATCTTTTAAAGATTACATTTCGACCTTAGCTTTGTGGATGCTCTTCTTCACATACCTAAGTTCGCTTCTACGTTTAAGAGTCTCCTTAATAATAAGGAGAAATTATTTGAATTGGAAAATACTCTATTAAATGAGAATTGTTCGGCGATGCTCCTTAAAAAGTTGCCTGAAAAACTTGGAGACCCCAGAAATTTTCTTATTCCTTATGATTTTTCGAAGCTAGATGAGTGCTTAGCCTTATCCGATCTTGGCGCTAGCATTAATTTAATGCCTCAGTCCGTATGGAAGAAGCTTTAGCTCCCGGAACTTACTCCTACTCGCATGACTCTTGAGCTCGCAAATTGATCGATTGCTTATCCGGTTAGTGTTGCCAAAGATGTCTTTATGAAAGTAGGAAAGTTTCATTTTCCAGCCGGCTTTGTTGTCGTTGATTATGATGTCGACCATCGGGTTCCCCTCATTCTCAGGAGGCCTTTCTTGAGGACGGCACGAGCATTAATCGATGTACACGATGAAGAGTTAACTCTTTGAGTCAATGATGAAGCCATAACATTTAATGTCGGGTACACTTTGAGATACTCCTATGGATATGATGATGAATCGATTAATCGAATCGATGTCATAGACGTTACATGTGAGGAGTATGCTCAAGAGGTGCTCAGATTTTCAGATAGTTCTAAGAGTGGCAATCCCACTCCGTCTTTAGATCCTATCATTACTACTTCTTCCCCCTCTCTCACTCCTTTTGAGGGAGGTGACTTCATTTTGGAAGAGATCGAAGCTTGTCTTATAAGTGATTCAATTCCACCGGGAATTGATGATGCCGACTTTAATCCGGAGGGAGACATTCTTCTACTTGAGAAGTTATTAAATGATGATCCATCATCTCCTCTCCTTCTGAAAGAACTTAATTTTAAGGAACTTAAAATAATAAAATCTTCTATTGATGGTCCTCTAGAGCTTGAGCTCAAGGATTTACCTTCTCATCTTGAGTATGCATTTTTGGAGGGCACTAATAAATTACCCGTTATAATTGCTAAAAACTTAAAAGATGATGAAAAGGCCTGCCTTCTAAAGGTTCTAAAGTCACACAAGTGTGCCATCGTTTGGAAAATCTCCGACATTAAGGGCATTGACCCTCAATTTTATACTTACAAAATATTAATAGAGGATGACTTTAAACCGACAGTCCAACATCAAAGAAGGGTGAACCTAAAAATTCATGAGGTGATCAAAAAGGAAGTTATCAAACTCCTTGATGCCGGATTGATTTATCCTATCTCTGATAGTCCGTGGGTAAGCCCCATTCATTATGTGCCCAAAAAGGGAGGTATGACCGTTGTGACGAATGAAGATAATGAGTTGATTTCTACAAGGCTAGTCACCGGATGGCGTGTTTGTATTAATTACCAGAAGCATAATGATGCTACTCGTAAAGACCACTTCCCGTTGCCTTTAATGGACCAGATTCTTAAACGTTTAGCAAGGAACGAATACTATTGCTTTTTAGATGGATTTTACGGATACTTTCAGATTCCTATTGACCCGCAAGACCAAGAGAATACCACCTTCACTTGCCCTTGTGGGACGTTTGCCTACCGATGTATGCCTTTCGGTTTATGTAATACTCCGGGCACATTCCAAAGGTGCATGATGGCTATTTTCCACGACATGATCGAGGAAACAATGGAGGTCTTCATGGATGATTTCTCGGTCATCGAAGATTCTTTCTCTTCTTGCCTCTCCTATTTAGACAAAATGCTCAAACGATGCGAAGACACCAACCTAGTTCTAAATTGGGAGAAGTGCTATTTCATGGTCAAAGATGGCATTGTCCTCGGCCATAAGATCTCTAAAAATGGGATTGAAGTAGATAGAGCTAAAGTCGATGTAATAGCAAAGCTACCTCATCCCACTTCCGTCAAAGGCGTTCGAAGTTTTTTAGGTCAAGCCGGGTTCTATCGTTGATTTATTCAAGATTTCTCTAAAATCGCCCGACCGATGACCCATCTTCTAGAAAAAGACACCCATTTTATCTTCTCAAAAGAATGTATTGAAGCGCTTGAAACTCTTAAGAAGAAATTAACAGAAGCTCCGATTTTAGTTTCCCCCGACTGGGACCTACCATTTTAGATTATGTATGATGCTAGTGATTTTGCGATAGGTACAAAACTGGGGCAACGTAAGACTAAACATTTTTAGCCTATACACTATGCTAGCTAGACTATGACTGATGCTCAAGCTCATTACACTACTACGGAGAAAGAATTATTAGCCGTGGTGTATGCTTTCAAAAAATTCCGGTCCTATTTTGTCTTGTCGAAAACCATAGTGTATACGGACCACTCGGCTCTCAAATATCTTCTTGCTAAGCAAGATGCTAAACCGAGATTGCTCCGGTGGATTCTCCTACTCCAAGAATTTGATGTCATTATTCGTGATAAAAAGGAGCGGAGAATCTCACGGCCGACTATTTATCGAGATTAGAAAATCCTCATCAAGGTGATCTCGAGAAAAAGGAAATTAATGAAACATTTCCTCTCGAGACCCTTGGAATGATATCTTTTCATGGTGATTCTAGTACCTCATGGTTTGCCGACATTACAAATTACCATGCAGAGAATTTTATAGTGAAAGGTATGTCGTCCCAACAAAAGAAAAAATTCTTTAAGGATGTAAAGCATTATTTTTGGGATGATCCCTACTTGTTTAGAATTTATGCGAATCAAGTGATTAGACGACGTGTTCACGTCCAAGAAGCCGTTGATATCCTCACGGCTTGCCATAATAGACCCACCGGGGGACATCATGGTGCGAACTACACCGCTAAGAAAGTTTTTGATTCCAGTTTCTATTGGCCGACAATTTATTGCAATGCCCATGACATGGTGAAGTCATGTGACTCATGTCAACGTCAAGGCAAATCTTGCAAAAGGATGAAATGCCCCAAAATGCAATTCAAGTATGCGAGATCTTTGACGTATGGGGCATCAACTTTATGGGCCCGTTCTCATCTTCTCGAGGGAACAAGTACATTCTCGTGGCCGTTGACTACTTGTCTAAATAGGTTGAAGCAAAAGCGCTCCCCACTAATGATGCCCGAGTTGTCGTAAAAAATTTAAAATCTCTCTTTGCCCAATTGGGAACTCCTTGTGCTATAATTAGTGATCGTGGTACTCACTTTTGCAATGACCAATTTGCAAAGGTCATGCTTAAGTATGGAGTTACTCACCGTCTTTCTACCGCGTATCATCCACAAACTAGTGGACAAGTGGAGGTTTTAAATCATAGTTTGAAACGTATCTTGAAAAGGACCGTAGGCGAAAATTGAGCTTAATGGTCCGATAAGTTTGATGATGCTTTATGGGCCTTCCGTACCGCACTCAAAACACCCATCGGGTGTACTCCTTATAAACTTGTGTATGAAAAGGCTTGTCATCTTCCTATCGAGCTTGAACACAAGGCCTATTGGGCCTTGAAACATTGCAATTTTGATCTCAAGTCCGCGGGTGATCACCGAAAAGTTCAAATGAATGAATTAAATGAACTGCGGGATCAAGCCTATGAGAACTCTTTAATCTACAAAGAGAAAATGAACAGGATTCATAACTCCAAGATTAAGAACCACGTTTTCAATGTTGGTGATTGAGTTCTTCTCTTTAATTTTTGATTAAAGATTTTCTCGGGCAAGCTTAAAACCCGTTGGACCGGACCGTTCACCGTTACTCAAGTTTTCCCTTATGGTACCGTCGAGTTATCTCAAACCGACGGACCAATCTTCAAAGTGAACGGTCATAGACTCAAACATTATTTTGGAGGGGACATACCACCTATGGTTGTCCTGTATCTCCAAACCTTCCCCATGGACCACTAAATTCAGGGTCGAGTCAGGCTCATAACTCAGTTAACAAAAACAAGCACTTCTCGGGAGGCAACCCGTGTTTCTATCTTCTTTTTCTATTTTCTAATAAAGTGTGACGTGAGGAGGCTCGCCTCTTCCTTTCTCATGTTTCGTGGCTTGTGTTTTATGTTTAGGATTGCCCTGGATTATGAAGACTCTCGTGCTCGTGGTTTTATCCATCGTTTACTCAAGCTTCGATCCTTAGCATGCTTATATATGGTAATCCGATATCCTAGATCTTATTGACTAACGTTTATCTATTAGCATAATTAATAAACGGCTTTAGATTTACGCAGAGACCCTTTTATATTAGGATTATGCTTTGATTTTAGTATGGGGGTGGCAGTCTCACATTGAGGACAATGTTTAGTTCTAGTATGGGGTATCTATCGATTTGATCTTACTTGCATTTGCTTTGTCATCACGTAACCCGTTTTGCCACCAAAAATACCAAAAATATGTGATTTTATATCAAAATTAAAAAAAATTCAAAAATAAAATAAGTATTTTTGACACGAATTTTTGACTTTCCGATGGTGAGAATAAGAATAAATTTTGACTTGATTGAGCATGTTGCGATCTAGCTTGCCCCTTAACCTATATAAATTAAAGCTTTTGCTAGTCTTTTATACAAGAAGCTTTAAAACGCGAATTCTAGCTTGAGAAAGCCAAGAGTTTGCAAGTTTGCATAATAGACTTTAAATATGCAAAGCTTGATTTTATTAGACTAAGCATTCGTGGATTTTTTTATTAAAGATTTTAAATTTGCGAAGAACAAAAAATGATAGAGCTAGATATAAGTTAGAGGCTAAGCGTGGAGTAGTTGGATCTCTTTAGAGCTCATAGAGGTTAATTATGGCTTTTTACTCCCACCAGCTTAATAACGTTATATAATTGTTAAATAAATAAAGTTACTTTGGTTTTTGCGATTCTTAGTTTAGATCACTTTGTAGAGATTCCTTCTGGTGAAAGTAAGGTACACATCGAGGTTTTGTCAGTATTATGGGGAAATAGGCTACTAATTCATGACGGCTCGCTACCGTTTTCTAGGTAGTTAAAAGACCACAGGACTTGAAATTTGGCTATAATAATAATTATGTAATAAACCAAATCCGAAATAAGTCCACTGGACCATGGTCGGCTCGCATACCGATGTGGCAGTTGTTTAAAGGACCGGGGGATAATAATGTAGCAATAATAATAATAATAATAAAGCCAAATTTCGACTCCGGGGTTATCTAAATAAAGCCTTCGTCTCTGGACTTGTAGTTGAGTTGTTTCGGATGAAATAAAAAGGATAACCCCTAAATCATGTAAAATTAGAACCTTAATGTGGACGACAATCGTTTGAAGGACCGGGAGGATTAATAATGTTGCAATAATAATAAATAATAAAAGCCAAATTTTGACTCTGATGTTATCTAAATAAAAGGGGGGCCTTTTTTCGTCCTCTGGACTCGTAGTTGAGTTAGTTTCGGATGAAAATAAAAAGGATAACCCTAAATCATGTGATAATTATAACCTTAATGTGGACTTTTTTAAACCTTATTCTCACCATATCGTCTCTTTAGGAAGGATTACAAACTAATTATGGTCTATAACAGGTTTCTTTATATGAATAAGGAAATAATTTCTTTAACGCCATAATAAAAATAAAATCTCTAGAGATTTATGAATAAGAAGAGCGAATAGTACTATCGTACAATTTGCATTATGAGTAGTGAGCATCTTAACTTGTATTTAACAATGATTTCATTTTTAAGCTTGGTTTGGGGCGGGTGAAAAATCGAGGAGGGTGAATTTATCCTTTTGGACACTATTTAAAAGTGTTTCTTGTTCCGTGATCCTAAAAGTTATATAAAAAAATAAAAATAAAATAATAATAATAATAATAATAATAATAATAATAATAAAATATATATGTAAAAATGTTTAAACGGGTGTTTTTAAAACGAGGGATTTTCTTAATTCCCTTTAATGAACACTTAACTACTTTTTGAAGTAATTATTTTCCACCCCCCCCTCCCCCCCAAGGGTGAAAATTTTTAGGTTCTATGTGTGTAAATATGACATTACGTGGGGACACGACAATAGCTTAGTATGGGGATTTATTATATGTGTATAAATCACATATCAAGTTCTTTATTAAAACGAGTTTAAATGACCAAAAATTACATGAAAAATGCATTGTATAGAGTCCTGTTTTGTGAATTGGTCTTGCCGTATCAATAATATCTAAAGAAAAAAAAACAAAGCAAATAGACAAAACCGTAGCACAGATTGGAAAAGCGTAAGAAAACCAAGCTGAAAGCGTATTTATTTTTAATGGGCCAACCCGTACCCGTTTCGTGGGCCGGGTCAGCCCATTAACTCTTGAATGACAAAAATCCTTATCCATAGACCTAAGCCTAAATCCTAGTCCAAATTAAGTCCAATTCCAAATTCAGTCTAAACCCGACCCAAGTTATAATAAATAAACCCAAGCCCAAATCCATACCCAAGGTCCAAGTCAAAACAATAAAAATACGGGTCAAACTTACTGTAGATCTTTCCTCCCACTTCAATTCACTATGACGATTAACAGGGTAAATTCCAATCACTCCACATACTCGAATCCCTTCTAGAAAGCCAACATGGCAAGGTATTACATCACTCCCTGACACGCTGGCAATCTCGTGGTAATTCATTGGATGAGAAGACGTGGAGGGGATCCAAGGGCTCAAAATGGATGGATAGAAGTCTGTTAAGATTGAAGGGCTAGGATTGAAGCTTAAGGACGCTCCTCAAAGTCTAGAATCATCACTTACCAGCTATAAATAGAGAGAGGATTTCACACACATAGAGATGTAGTTTATATATAGCTTTTTAGTGTAGCTTTAGCTTATTTTTTCAGCTTATTGTCCTTTAAATGTAATTTTCATTTTAAAAGCTTGTAATCTCTTTTATAATTAATAAAATTTCAGTTTCATTTAAATTGTGTATTGAATTCTGTTTTTACTTTTAAGAAAAAATGTTTAAGATGAGTTTAGATTTCACTTAATAAGCTATAACCTCTCTGGTTACTCTATAAGCTATTCCTTATTCAGTTAAGCTCTCTAAAGCTTAACTGAATAAGCCTTTCACCTAAATAGTCTCAAAAGTCATTGTAAGCTTAATTGTGGAAGATAAGCCAGAAATGGATGTGCTTATGGGTTTGTACCAGCTTATGTAAATAAGCTGTAGCTTGTAGATAAGCTCTTAAGAGCATTTTAGTCCTTGTTTAGAGCAAAGGACAAGGTACAATTACTTTTTCTATTTCTAGCTTAATTTCTTATTCAGCTTATTAGGTTGCTTAATCTGTGCTTATTAGTGCTTAAATATGCTTAATCTGTCTTATGTTAGCTTATTGTGTCTTACATTTCAAATTTACATCATTGGTATTAGTTTAATTTGAGTTTTAGTTAAAACTGCTAGTATAGAAGTCATATCAGTATAACTTATTACTCAGTGCTTATTTTCTATAGTTCTTGCTTATTTGTCATTTGAAATCATAGTTCTTCATATGTTTTTATAATTAATAGCTTATTTAGATCTGCCTTAGTTTTAAAAATGAACATTCAAATCTTGAAGGGGTGTTTGGGTTAAGGTCTTAAGTATGGTAAAATAAGGTGTAAACTGTTTTTGGCATTCAAAACAGATTTCATAAGCTTTTATTAAGTCTATAATCTAGTTTTTAGCTTTAAATAGGTTTTGTTAAGTTTTCTAGTTTGTTTTAATCAAAACTCAAGTCGGCTAGTTTTAAGGTTTTCACACACTATTGATGAATTATTTAAAAGGCTATTTGAGGAGTTATTTTTGTGCTTAGAACTGGTTTTTCTAGCATAATTATAAATCTGTTTTTGGTCTTTAGTAGTTGTAAATGCATTTTAATCATCTTAGGCTAAAACCAGTCAAGTAGTGCTAGATTATGATTTAAGTTTAAAAGTCCCTAATGTGCAGATCATTTGTGGTCATACATTAGCTTAATTTAGGTCAATTTTTGTTTAATTTAGCTTATTGTGGTCTAAGTTAAATCTGTTTTTAGTTTTTAGTTTGTTAGAAGTGTTTTTGAGTCTTAATTTTAAGCTTAAAGTAGTCATTTATTTTCAAAAAAAAGCCAAAAACAAGTAATAGTAGTCTGTCATTTTCATTTTACCCTTCTAGCTTATTTTCTAAACTTAAGTGCTTAATTCTAGCTTATTTGAGTCATTTGAGTCTAGGTCTTTATCTGTTTTCAGTTTTCAGCTTATTTCTTAGTGCTTAATAGTTCTTAAGCTTAGCTTAAAGTAGTGGTAATATCCCTTTTAGAGCAAACTGTCTTAATGTCTTTTGGTACTTTTCAGCTTAATTTGTTAGCTTATTTCTAGTAATTAGTGCTCATTTAGACTAGGTTAGGGTCTGTTTCTAGCTTATTAGTCTTCTTTTGGCTTATTGAGTCTTAAAAAGCTCAAACAGTTTTAACTACATGTCAAAGTTTAAAAAAAGCAAACTGTTCCCTTTCTTAAACTTTCTTTTCTTGCTATTAATAAGTCAGGTAATAAGTTCCTTATTAAAGTCTCTTATTTACTTAATTGGTTATATGCTTAATTACACATACCATTTTCCATTAAAAATAGACTTAAAAGACTAAAAACTGACCAAATTACATCTAAATTGTATTTTTTGCATTTGGTATTGTGCAGGAACGGATTATCAAGAGCAGGACCAAAAAGAAAGCCAAAACCAAACAAAACCAAGCACGAAATGGAAAGGACAAAGTCAAAGGTCAACCAAGTGAAGAAAATACAACTTGAGGGACTAAAAATTACCAAACCTCAAGTTGTATTACAAGAATTAAAAGACAAGGGTCAAAATTGCAAACCGGGCAAAGATTGATTCAAGTTTTATATAACTTAGGGGGACAAAACTGCCTACTTACCCAAAAGCCTTTTTTCCCGCCCCAACAAAACCCAGTTACAACTTGGATGTCGTCCCATACCTTCTACCCTGCAAAACCACTCGACACCCTAGCCAAAATCATTTCAACCACCCTACTATTTCCCCCCAGCTGTATAAGTGCCATGTTGGCAATCCCACACCATTCCCAAGTATTTTCAATGGCTGAGATTGACTCCAAAGAAGCACAAAAGAAATTGAAGGCTGGGATTTGCTTGAGAATCACCTCACACAACAAGCACACTTAGTTTTTGCTCTCACAAAAGAAGCACAAGCTGCAAGTCCAAGAGATGAAGACTTCGGCTATAAATAGAGCCTTTTGTAAGCCTTTGAGGAAGGTTAGTAACTAGTTAATTGTAGAATATCTTAAGTTTAATTTTTCAGTTTTTAAAGTCATTTACAGCTTTTACTTTCAGCTTTGTAACACTTTCAAGTTTTAATGCAAATTTGAGGTTTTAAGTCAATTTACAATTCCAAGTGTTAAGTTTCTTAATTGTGCTGTTTTGTGTTCAAAAAGCTCTCAACACAGTTTGTTTACAAGCTGCTTTAATTAAGAAAATATAAAAAGTTAAGTAGTCAAGAAGAAAATCACTCTCAAATACACCACAGCTTATTTTATGGATGATAAGCCAGTTCTGGATGGGCTTATGGACTCTCACTAGCTTGTTTTATGCAAGCTAGAGCTTGTAGATTCATTATTTGACCCTGTTTTGAGCAAGGGTGTTGTAAGTCTCTCTCTTTTTCTTATTATTTTTATTTACTGCAGAACTGCTTATAGTGCTTATTTGTTACTTATGTTTACTTATTTGTGCTTATTCAGTATGTTTAGTGCTTATCTTGTTTAGTTGTTAGTTTAAAAGTGTTTTGTATCACTTTCTTAGCTATAAACTGTTAGTTTAATTGTTAAAACTGTTAGTTTTGAGTTGACACTGTTAGAAAAATCCAGTTATTAAGTATTATTTCTTAATTAAAATTGCTTATAAGTGTCTTATTTTGGTACTAGATAATATGTTTTTAATCAGTGAGAAAAGAAAATTGAGTTTTGAAAACTTTAAGGGATGTTTAGAACAAGCAGTACTAACTCTAAGTTAGTATTGCTGGTTCATTTTCTAGGATTTCCAAAAGGTAGCCAGTACTAACTTAAAGCCAACAGTACTAACACCAAGTTAGTACAGTTGGTTAAAACTTTAGTACTGGTGGTCATTTTCTTATCACTTATTATTTCTGCTTATTTCAGATTTCCTTACTTTTTAGATGTAGACTAGACAATTTTCCTTTACTGTATTTAGGAAGAAGCTATTTAAGCTTATTTTCCTTTTCAAAGTATTTCCAATAGTGTATCATTTGTAGTTTTTATCTTATTTGCCATTATAGTTTTATTCAATTTGCTCATTCGTATACTGAGTGCTTATTAGGGTTAGTTAAATAACTATTTTAGCTTAATTGCTTAATTTCTTGCTTCATTGAACTAAACAGTACTAGCCATAAGCAACCATGCTAACCTTATAGCTAGCATACTAACTCCAAGTTATAACGTTAGTTAATACTGTTATACAGTTGTTATACTGCTGTGATTTTTCACTGTGTAATTTAGCTTAATTGTATGCTGGATTTGCTTATTTAGAGTTAGCTCAGCTTATTTGTCTGTCTCAAGCTTATTTGAGCTTATTTGTCTCTTAGTATAAAAGTTTTAAGTGTTTTTATCATTCCTAGCTTTATTCTTATTCCAGCTTATTTTTCTTTGCTTATTTTTATGTGCATTTGCTTATCATTGTTAGAGTCCAATCATTCCTTGTCATATTCAAACATCAATCATCAATCGTCTTGCGATTTTCCATTCCAGCCTCGTTGGGACATAACGACCCGGGAACACTCTATACTGCTTCCGGTTTCATTGCTCTCGCGTGATTTCGTCCCTTGTTGTGTATTTATACATGTTTGTATTTGTTTACATATTTAAGGGGTGAGTTCGCGCGAGTCAAATTTTGGCGCCGCTGCCGGGGAGGCTGTGAAAAAGATTATCGCTACGTATTGACAATTTGTGTTTAAATCTGTGAATATTTTCTTTATAAAAACATAAAAAGTACAAAAATATTTTTCAGTTTCTTTTATTAGTATAATTATCATCTAAAAACAAACAAAAAAAACCAAAAATATAAAAACATTTTCCATAAAAAGAAATAAAATTCACAAATTGGTAAAAATACCAAAATATAAGAGGCTCCATTGAGGTATTATCATAATAACTTCCGGTGAACTTGTTGGTTCCCAACTCGAACAAAAGATTTAAAAACTTGCCATTTGTGTCTCTTACGACGTACGGCTCACCTTGAAAAGTTAAACAAACTATAAAGTGGGTATAAGGAGGGTTGTTCCTAGGAACTACGACCCGAAAGGAGAAATAAGCTTCGCGCTATTCCTACTCCTCCGCTCACCTGTGCGTTTATCTTTTTGAGAGCTACCGTGAAGTAAGTAGATTATTTGGGTTTCAAGTTGTCATGGTTTAGGTTCCTGTCCGTTTAAAATAGATTGTGAATATACTAAAACAAAAACAAAAAAAAATACTCTTCTTTGATCTCAAGTGTAGTGCATGCGCACTCGTTCTCAAGCACGTCTCTTTCGACACATCAAGACAACAACAACAATTTCCCTCCGAATCTTTTGAACCTCACCAAAATACGATGTCTGATAATCGAACCTATGGCCAATTGCTCCAGGCCCCACCACGATACGGATGCAATTGGTTGTTCCTGAAATCGCACAGCAAATTTTGAGATCAAGCATGGGTTGCTAACTCTTTCCAGAACAAGCATTTCTTCGGACATGACAAATAGGACCCCACATGCCCACATCCGTTACTTCAATAAAATCACCTCTACTTTGAGATATCCTAATGTCCCGACCACATCAATTAAGTTGATGCTTTTTCCTTTCTCTCTCGAGGGGGCAGCCCGGATATGGCTTGAGAAAGAACCCCCTCGATCAATTCAAACATGGGATGACCTCGTTGCTAAATTCATCAATCAGTTTTTCCCACCTTCTAAAACGACAAATCTTCGGAACGAAATTACCAATTTCAAACAAAGATTTGATGAGTTCGTTTAGTGAGGCTTGGGTCGAATCAAAGAGCTTCTCCAAGCATGTCCACATCATGGCTTCACGAGCCTTCACCAACTTGATACATTTTACAATGCCTTAAATGTTTAATGATCAAGACTCTTTGAACTCCGCCGCAGGGGTAACTTTTTGACAAAAGGCCCGCTGATTGCTCAATGCAATCTCGAGAGCAGTCCAAATTCGTCAACTCCCGAAGCAAAGCCATTGTTTTAGCTAAAGTTAGTACAAGCCTTCCACCTCCGTAGTATCACTCCCGATGTTGCTGAATTGAAAGATATGGTTAGAGCCTACTTCTCGACAAGCAGACATCTCCAGTTCCAGCTCCCTGCTCCCGTAAAAGCGGTTGAACAAAGTTGTGTTACCTGCGGTGTTGCCCACTCTATCGTATTGTCCAGCTACCGATAGCAACAATTACCGAGATTATATCCAAGAATACAGTCTCGCAAGCAGCCGCAAACAAATTTCAACCAAGGAAATTCCGGTTTACCGTCGCACACCGATGGCAAAAACCAAATCAGACCACCCGGTTTTCCTCCCATGCAACACAACAGCCAAGCCAACAATCAGAATCGTTGGAACCAAAACCAAAACCGTGGAAATGGCTACAACCAGGGTCAAATCCAACGACCCCAGGTTCAACAACAAGCCCCAATGTATCAACCCCCGGTTAATCAACACCCAGCTTACCAAGCTCCAGCTCATCAAGCTTCGGGTGTGTCAAAAACTGATTTTGAGAGCTATGTCAAAGCTAATGATGCGGTTATGCAAAACATGCAAAACCAAATGTCCAACATAACCGACTTGCTCACCAAAATCGTAAATTCCAACCAAGCTTCTACTTCAAGTTCGGGTTCTCTTCCTAGCAACACCATTGCTAACCCAAAGGGTGAATTGAAAGCAATCACCACCAGAAGCGGTGTTTCATATGATGGACCTCAAATTCCACCTCCGGTGGTGGAAGTTGAAACCGAGGTGACAAAGGACACGGTGCTTCCTAACGGAAGTACCAAAGACGTCCAACCTCCAATAGTCCAAGTTTAAATACCAGTTGTTATGCCTAGAGCCAAAACGACTTACCACATAAATCCATCTAGGGTAAGACAAGGAGAAAATCCGCGAAAAGGACGAACCTTTTACTTTGAAATTCATGGAAATTTGTCGAATCTCCACTCGAGCTAGCGTCGCGATGCTCTTCCCTGCACATGCCTAAGTTTTGCACCGATGTTCAAAAGCTTTTGAACAACAAAGACAAGATCTTGGAATTAACCAAAACACCGGTTAAGAGAAAATTGCTGGCAGTCATCCCTAAGACATTTCCAGAAATTTAAGAGACCCCGGGTAGCATTTCTGATACCGTGAGATTTTTCCAAAGTTGATGAATGCTTGGCCCTGCCGACTCGGTCCAGCAACAATCATAATGCCACCGCACCGTTTTTTGAAAAGCTAATCTCCAAAGACTGGCCCAAAACTAGGAATGATACTCGAGTTAGCCGACCGATCGATCGAATGTGTGGTGGTCTCGGGGGGGGGGGACCGCATACCGAAGATGTTTTTGTGAAGGTTTGGAACCTTCTATTTTCGGCTGATTTTGTGGTATTTGAAACCTATGATGCCCGACCCGAGAGTCCAGTTGATTTTAGGAAGACCATTTTTAAGAACGGCAAGAGCCTTGATTGATGTACACGGTGAAAAGATTACCTTAAGACATGATGACCAATCCGTGACTTTCAAAGTAGGTGATATGAAAAAATTCTCCTACAATGCCATAGAATCAGTTAACAAGTCGACTTTATTGATATAGCTTGTGAGGAATATTCTCAAGAGGTTTTAGGTTTCTCGAAAGTATTAGCAAATGGAAATTCCACTCCTTACCTTGAACCAATTGTTGATACCACTTCTCCCACCCTCACTCCATTCGGGGTAGTGATTTCATTCTTGAAGAAATCAAGGCTGACTCTCTAATACTTCATAAGTCAGGAATTGATGATGCAATGTGATCCCGAGGAGGACATACTTTCTTCTTGGAAGCTATCCTAATATGAGCCCTTACACCACTTTCCCAACCAAGAAATTATTTTCCCTGGGGTTAGAAAAGAAATTAAGATTTGTGAAGCCAAAACCGATGAAACATCAATTGATGAACCTCCCAAGGTCGAGCTCAAGGCTTACCTCCCCACCTCGAATATGCATTTTTGGAGGGTGACAACAAGTTACCAGTCATCATTGCTAAAGATTTGAGTGTCTGGGAGAAAGCCGCTCTCATAAAGGTGCAGTCCCACAAGCGAGCAATCGCTTGGAAACTTCTCCGAATATCAGGGTATTAACTCGGAATTTTTGTACTCACAAAATTCAATGAAGAGACTACACACTCAGCGGTCCAACATCAAAGATGGGTAAACCAAAATCCACGATGTCATAAAAAAAGAAGTGGAAGAAACATCTAGACGATGGATTAATTTACCCGATCTCATGATAGGTCCCTGTAAGCCCGGTACACGTGACCAAAGAAAGTGGTATTTTTACCGTAGTCGAGAATGAGCCAAAATGAGTTATCCCAACTCGATTATTACGGATGGCGGGTATGCATGGACTACCGAAATTGAATGAAGCCACCCAAAAAGACACTTTGCCAATACCATTCAGTGGACCCAAATGCTTCGAACAGGCTTGCGGGAAACGAATACAATTGTTTTCTCGAGATGGTTTCTCAGGTAAAAAATTTTTCAAACCCAACGACCCAAAAGATCAGAAAAGACAACATTTACTTGCCCCATAACGGAACCTTGGCCTACCACCGCATGCCCTTTGGCCTCTGCATTGCACCAGGCACATTCCCAAGATTATGATGGCAATCTTCCACACATGATCGAAAAAACAATGGAAGTTTTTATGGATGACCTTTTTGGTTTTATGGAAATTCTTTCTTTACATGCCTAACCCATTTGAAAAGATGCTTAAGCGGTTGAAGACACTACTTTAGCACTAAACTGGGAGAAAACCATTTCATTGTTAAGGAAGGCATTGTTTCTTGGACATAAAATCTCCAAAAAGGGTTCGGAATGAGGTCGATCCGGAGCTAAGATTGACGTTATCGGCCAAACTCCCTCACCCGACTACTGTAAAAGGTTCCGTAGTTTTCTTGGGCATGCCGGGGTTTTTATAGAAGAATCATCCAAATTTCTCAAAATAGCCCGTCCTACATGACCCAGATGCTGAAAAGAGACTCCGTTTTATTTCCCAACGAGTGTAATTGAAGCATTTAAACACTCTTAAAAAGAATCTAACCGAGGCTCCAATCCTGATTGCCCCAAACTGGAATGAACCATTTGAACTTATGTGCGATGCAAGCGATTGCCTTAGTGCATTCTTGGACAACGTCAGTGAGAAACATTTCAGCCTATACATTATGCAAGTAAAACAATGAATGAGCGAATCACGTTACAACCACTACAGAGAAAGAAATGTTAGTCGGGTACGCATCGAAACATTCCGATCGTACCTTGTCAGGAACAAATGCACTGTGTATACGACATTCTGCCCTCAAGAATCTCTTTACCTAAGAAAGATTCTAAGGCAGATATTGCTCCGAAGTGTTCTGCTCCTTCAAGCGTGCGACTTTTATATAAGTTTGACACGAACGAGCCGAAAGCTAGCGGCTGATCATCTATCACGATTAGAGAATCCTCACGAGAATGAGCTCGATCCAAAGGAGATAAATGAAAAGTTTCCTCTTGAAACTCTTAGTTCGATTGCTGTTCTTGATGCTAGTACCCCATGGTTTGCTGACATCGCAAACTACCATGCGGGAAATTTCGTGATCAAAGGGATGTCAACCCAGCAGAAAAGAAAATTCTTCAAAGACGTGAAGCATTATTTCTGGGAAGACCCCTTTCTATTTAAAATCTGTGCGGATCAAGTTATTCGACGTTGTGTTTTTGGCAAACAAGCCCATGAAATCATCATGGCTTGCCACCGATGGGTCCCCCCACCAGGTGGACATCACGGTGCTAACTACACAGCAAGAAAAGTCTACGAATCCGATTCTTTTGGCCCACAATCTACAAAGGTTGCCCATGATTAGGTTAAAAGCTGCAACTCATGCCAGCGTCAAGGAAAAATTTCACAACGGGATGAAATGCCACAAAATTCCATCCAAGTCTGTGAAATCTTTGACGTCTGGGGCATTGACTTTATGGGGCCATTCCCATCATCCAAAGGCAACAAATACATCCTAGTAGCAGTTGATTACCTTTCAAAATGGGTTGAAGCGAAAGCGCTCGCCCATCAAATGATGCTAGGTGGTAGTAAGATTTTTGAAAGCTCTTTTCCCAATCGAACTCCCCGAGCAATTATCATGACCGAGCACTCCATTTTGTGTAATGATCATTTGCCAAGGTGATGCTTAAATATGGAGTTAACCCTGCAACTTCCACTGCATACCATCCACAAACAAGTGGACAAGTCAAGGTTTTCGCAATCGAGGCTTCAAGAGAATTCCTTGAGAGATCAATAGGAGAGAACCGACCTTTTGGTCAGATAAGCTCGATGCAATGCTTTTATGGCTTTCCGTACCGCTTACAAAACACCCATTGGGGTATACTCCATACAACTGGTTTACGGAAAAGCCTGCCATCTGCCAATTGAGTTAGAACACAAGGCCTACTAGGCCTTAAAACATACAAACTTTGACCTGAAAACCGCTGGTGACCATAGGAAAGTTCAGCTGAATGAACTTAATGAGCTCCGTGATGAAGCTTATGAGAACTCTTTGATCTATAAAGAAAAGACAAAGAGGATTCACGACTCCAAGATCAAAAATCGCGTTTTCAACGTCGGTGATCGAGTCCTCCTCTTTAACTCTAGATTAAAGATTTTCTCAGGAAAGCAAAAACCCGCTGGTCAGATCATTCACTATCACACAAGTTTTCCCGCACGGCACCTCGAGTTATCCCAAAAGGCCGGGCCAAACTTCAAAGTGAAGTCATCGTATTAAGCACTAACTTGGAGGGACGTAACCACAATTGTAGCCCGATCTCCAGACATTCCCCAAGTCCAGTAAATTCAGGTGACGGGTCAGCTACGACCTTAACAAGCGCTTCGTGGGGAGGCCACCTCATGCTTATCGTGGTATTATGAATAAGTGTTTCTAGTGTGGTGGAAGGCCGCCACTTCCAACCCGTGTTTCTGTTTGTGTTGTTAATTGTCCAGATGCCCCGGAATTGTGAAACTCTCGTGCTTGGCAGTTTGTGCCTTCAGAGTTTCACAACCTTCAGCTTCATTTTTGGGATCCAATATCCAAATCTAATTCCGACTAACGTATTAGCTTTTGCACACTTTATAAACGTCCTTAGTTTACGTAGGTGCCCCCATTCAAAACATCGAGGACGATGTTCAGCTTAGTATGGGGGGGGATCTTCAATGTGATTTTGCCTGCAGCCGTTTGTTATCATTAATCCCGGTTTTACCACCAATTTTTGCAAAAATACCAAGAAAAAATGAAGAAAAAAATTTAAAATTTCAAAAATAACAATAACTGTTGTCACAATATTCGACTTCCAAATGGTAGAATGAGAATAATTTTTGACTCGATCGGGCGTGTTGAGCCCTAGCTAGTTCCTCAACTTACCGCTTGTAGGCTAAGCTTTCACGAATTCTGTGTTTCGAATTTTAATAAGGTGAAGAACAAGAAGTGATAGAGTTAAATATAAGTTTATGTGCTGAGCAAGATTCTTCTAAAACTTATATGAGTAACTTGTGGCTTTTTCTCCCATTAGCTTCTAATCCACCTAATCATACGTGCTCATTTCAATTCAACTAAGTCAATCGATGTTTTAGAAAAACTTCAATTTGTAACATGATTCTTTAAAGCGAGGTTTTTATTTGTTCTAAGATATTGAAAGATAAAAGCCAAAGCAGCATGAATGAAATATAATTGCAATAATTGCATGAATACTGAATTATGCCAATAACGCATACATTTGAGTAATATGGGCCAGAAATGATTGGTCGTGATATCCCACTCCGCTAACCACGAGTGGAGTTCAAACTAACACATCTTTACTTCTAGGGATTAGGTGTGTTTGTGATAATCGTCACCAGGAAGCGATGTCTATGTGGGGGTTCAAACTAAGACACCTACCTATAGCCCATAATAGGACGAAGATGTGATGTGATTTCCCACTACGCAGCACGTGGTGGGTTTCAAATAATTTCAAAGAACACCGGGTCCGTTGGTTTGTGATATCCTACTAGGGAGCGAGCCATCGGTAGTGTTCAAACAAAGCAATGCATTCCTAGCTTTAAGAACTTATGATATAGATGAATAAGAGGTTTGCAAAAAAGTTCTATAGTTAAAATGTCGTTCTTTAAAATCAAGTTACAAGGACCTAATAAGTTGTTGCTTTAAGTCATGATTCATCTTGAATTACGACTACGGAAATAAGTTGATCTATGTTTAAGTTGAAATGAGTACACACATTTAAATCATATATCCATGTTTGGGAGTTAAAAGTTCACAATCATAATATGAGTGAGCTTAACAATTAGACTTATATTGACAATGATCTTGTTTAATTGCTATGTTTGGACTAGTGAAAAATCAGGGATGATGATTTATCCGTCAGGACATCCCGTATATTATTCTATGGCGCTTCTCATCTATGATCCCAATTTGATAAAATCAAGAAATTATACAGTCGTAAGAAAAGAAAAAGAAAGAAAAATCCAAAAATATTAGGGATAGTTAGTGTACATATAAAAAAAATGGTGAAAACGGGACTCGTCAAAGCTATTGATTCTTTAGTTTCCCTTGACAAACGCCTTGCTACTTTTCGAGGTTATTAGTCAAGGGGGATCGAGATTCTTAGTTTTCTTGAGTGTTTACTTCATAACATTGCGTGAGGACACGGCAATACCCTAGTATGGGGGATTTTGGTATGTGCTTAATTACACATACCATTTTCCATTAAAAAACGGACTTAAATGACTAAAAACGTACCAAAATACATCGTATTTGTATGTTTTGCATTTGTATTGTGCAGGAACGGATATTCAAGAGCAGGACCAAAAAGAAAGCCAAAACCAAACAAAACCAAGCACGGAATGGAAAGGACAAAGTCAAAGGTCAACCAAGTGAAGAAAATACAACTTGAGGGACTAAAAATTACCAAACCTCAAGTTGTATTACAAGAATTAAAAGACAAGGGTCAAAATTGCAAACCGGGCAAAGATTGCATTCAAGTTATATAACTTGAGGGGACAAAACTGCCTACTTACCCAAAAGCCTTCTTTCCCGCCCCAACAAAACCCAGTTACAACTTGGATGTCGTCCCATACCTTCTCCCCTGCAAAACCACTCGACACCCTAGCCAAAATCATCCAACCACCCTACTGTTTCCCCCAGCTGTATAAGTGCCATTTGGCAATCCCACACACAGCCCAAGTAATTTCAATGGCTGAGATTACTCCAAAGAAGCACAAAAGAATTGAAGGCTGGGAAATATTGCTATGAAGAATCAATCTTCACACAACAAGCCATACTTATTTTTGCTCTCACAAAAGAAGCACAAGCTGCAAGTCCAAGAGATGAAGACTTCGGCTATAAATAGAGCCTTTTGTAAGCCTTTGAGGCATCTGAGTAGTAACTAGTTAATCTTTAAATTATCTTAGCTTAATTTTTAGTTTTTAAAGTCATTTACAGCTTTTTACTTTCAGCTTTGTAACACTTTCAAGTTTTAATGCAAATTTGAGGTTTTAATCAAGTTCCAATTCCCATTGTTAAGTTTCTTAATTGTGTCTGTTTTGTTTTCAAAAAGCTGCTCATGTGTTCAAAAAGCTCTCAATACAGCTTATTTATAAGCTGTTTTCATTAAGTAAAACTAAAAAGTTAAGTAGTTAAGAGAAAATCACAAAAATCACTCTCAATACACCACAGCTTATTTATTGGATGATAAGCCAGTTCTGGATGGGCTTATGGACTCTCACTAGCTTGTTTTATGCAAGCTAGAGCTTGTAGATTCTTAGTTTGACCCTGTTTTGAGCAAGGGTGTTGTAAGTCTCTCTTTTTCTTGTTTTTCCTATTGACTGTAGAATTGCTTATTAGTGCTTATTCGTTACTTATGTTTACTTATTTGTGCTTTATCAGAATGTTTAGTGCTTATCTTGCTGAGTTGTTAGTTTAAAAGTGATTTGTGTAACTTTCTTAGTTAGTACTGTTAGTTCATTTAATAAAACTGTTAGTTTTGAGTTAACACTGTTAGAAAAATTCAGCTTATTTGAGTGCTTATTCTTGATTAAAATTTGCTTATAAGTGTTTTAATTTGTTATTTGATAATCTGTTTTTAATTAGCTTAAAAGAAAAATGATTTTTAAGGGGTGTTTAGAACAAGCAGTATTAACTCTAAGTTAGTACTGCTGGTTCATTTTCTTGGATTTTTCACTAGCAGTACTAACTCAAGCTAGCAGTACTAACTCTAAGTTAGTACTGGTAGTTAAAACTGTTAGTACTGGTGGTTCATTTTAGCTTATCAGCTTATTATTTCTGCTTATTTAAGATTTCCTTAGCTTTTTAGAGTAGATTAAGCCCATTTTTGTTTGCTGCCTTTAGTAGAGCTTACTTAGCTTATTTGCCTTTTCAAAATAATTTTAAGAGTTTATCAGTTTTTAGTTTTCTAGCTTATTTATCATTATAGTCTATTCTGGTTGCTTATTCGTATGCTTAAGTGCTTATTTTGGGTAGTTAACCTTCTGTTTTAGCTTATTTGCTTATTTCTTGTTTCTTTGTGTTTTATTAGCCTAGCAGTACTAACTTAAAGCTAGCAGTACTAACTCCAAGTTAGTACTGGTAGTTAATACCGTTAGTACTGTTGTTAGTACTGCTGTGTTTCTCTTGTTTAATTTAGCTTAATTGCATGCTTAATTTGCTTATTTAGATTTAGTTTAGCTTATTTGTCTATCTTAAGCTCAACTGAGCTTATTTGTGTCTTAGTATAAAAGTTTTAAGCGTTTTTACCATTTCTAGCTTTTATGCTTATTCCAGCTTATTTTCTTTGCTTATTTTTATGTGCATTTGCTTATCATTGTTAGAGTCCAATCATTCCTTGTCATTTTCTAACATCGATTACCAATTCGTCTTTTGATTTTCAATTCAAGCCTCGTTGGGACATAACGACCCGGGAATACCCTATACTGCTTCTGGTTTAATTGGTCTCGCGGATTCTGATCCTTGTTGTATACTTATCTTTATTGGTATATAATAAAGGGTGAGAAGAGGCGAGTCACATACCGATGGAAAGAGCATGAAAAAACGAGTCTAGCGGATCTGACCCCACTCCAAAACTCGACCCAGTTCACCTTAAAAGGGCCGACCTAGTTCACAAGTTATATATATATATATATATATATATATATATATATATATATATATATATATATATATATATATATATATATATATAACCCAGCCCATTCAAAAAAATGGATAAAAGATATATGTTGTGGTATTATAACACCACTGGATCCATAGTCCAGTGGTAAGCCGCTGTTTGTTAAAGCAAAGGGAGCAGGTTCTAATCTTGCTTAAGGCAATTTTTGATATTATTATGTTTGCCACGTCAGCACCCAGTCACCGCCACGTCATCAGTACAGTCAGCCAACAACAGCCAACCTTAACGTGACACGCGGGGACGGCTTCTAGAAGGTACGAGGTTTAGAAGGTTGCAGATCCAATCATGGGCAATTAAGGCAATCACTGGCATTTATTGCCAATGATGAGTGGTCATAAATGAAAGATGTTGGATCCTAGGTAGTTGAGTGGCTGAGGTTCAATTTTGTGTGTTGGCAAATGGGTTAAGTGACGAAAATGCCCTTGGGCTTATGGCTATAAATGGATATCCACACAGCAAACGCAACCTTATCTTTTTTTCTTCTTCTTATTTTACACATAGTAGTAGTAGGTTTAGATTAGGAGCAAGAGTTGTATAGGTAGCTTATTTTAGCTTATTCCCAACTTATTGTATTGGCTTATTTTTATGAATGAAGATGCTTTTTGGTAAAGGTTGGTTTTTTTAGCTTATTTCCTTATGCTTATTCTCTCATCTCTTTTCCTTTCTTTTCAGCTTAGAGTTAAGTACATTTTTTGTCCTTGTGGTTTGGTGTGTTTTCACTTTTGGTCCAAAATTCAAAAAAGGTTTGGTTTTGGTCCAAAAACATAGTTTCGTTCCACTTTTAGTCCAATTCCGTAAATTTGGACTAAAATTTTTGGACTAAAAGTGGAACGAAACTATGTCTTTTGGACCAAAAGTGTAACGAAACTATGTCTTTTGGACTAAAAGTGGAACGAAACTATGTCTTTTGGACCAAAACCAAACCTTTTTTGAATTTTGGACCAAAAGTGAAAAACGCACCAAACCACAAGGACAAAAAATGTACTTAACTCTTTAGCTTATTTTCTAATAAGCTCTTGTTAGCTTATTTATTCTTAGATCTTAAGCTTATATTCGAATAAGCTCCTTTATAGCTTATTTCATCTTAGCTTATTTTATATTCATGTTTGTTTAAAGCTTTTCGAGAAGGCTTATATTAGCTTATTTTGATTGCTTATTTTTTATTCTATCTTATTGTTATAGATCTAATCCTTAAATATACCCGTCTTTCGTTTACTTTTCGGAGTTGAACACCTTAGTTTCGGGTAGATTTGAATCTATTATTTTTAGCTTATTTTCCATGTTTGTCTTTTTATCATTTTTTAGCTTAAAGTTTGTAGCTTTTTAGCTTATTGTTTTAGACTCAACCCTTAAATATACCCGATTTTTGTTCGCTTTTCGGTGTTGGACAACTTGGTTTCGGGTGGATTTAGTTCTAAAGTTTTCATCTTTAAATAGCTTATTGCCTTTAGATTAATTAGTAGCTTATTATTATCTTGTTCATCTTAACTTTTATTGTTTTAATGTTGATGAAATCGATCCAACACTCAGGCGAGGAGCTTATGGGTCTTATAAGCTTATTTTACTACTCAAGTTTCAAGATTTTTAAGGTTTTATTTAGCTAATTAGTGAATGAAGCTCATAACTTTACTAGCTAATTAGTTATATAAAAAATAATAAAGTTTTAATCTTTAGTGTTTAATTAAGTTTATAAGATCGGGTGGTTTAAATTCGTTTCTATTTTCTTCAACCGGGTTCTTCTTTCTTTTTATTTTCTCTCATTAGTAGTTGTAGTTTTTTATTTAGTTTAAAAATGTTTATGCTTGTTAATTTGATTGTTATTGCTAGCTTAATTAATATGCTTAGTTAGTAGTTTATTTATGCTTGCTAAGTGATTGTGATTAGTGAAATAAGTGTGGATTTAAAAAAGGATTATTGATTAATAGTTTTCGGATTATTTAGATTTCTTATTTGATAATTTCGAAGGGAAAATTCAGAAAAATAATCAAACATCAAATCTAGTAATTAATACCTTTATAAGAAATTGTTTTCAAAATAAACCAACGTTATGAGAAAATAATCTTTTTACGGGTAGTAATTCATCATTAAAAACTTTAATTCACACTTAAGGACATTTTTCATGTCACTTATCAAGTATATTCATTTTATATATCTTTTTTTTATCATTTAGCTTAATCGATTATATTTGTTTATTCTAGTTTAGTTATGATAATTAGGGAGTAGTTTTATTATGCTTGTTAAGTGAGTAGTGTTTGGTGAATTAAGTATGGAAATAAAAAGTGATTATTGATTAATAATTTTGGATTATTTAGATTAGTGTTTTGGTTATTCAAACAGGCAAAAGCCGTAAGAGTAATTAGGCATTAATCTAGTAATTAATATCTTGATAGAAAATTATTTTCAAAATAAACCAACGTTGTGAGAAAATAGTTATTTAGACGGGTGTTGATTCATCGATAAGAAACTTACTTACACACCTAAGGATCTGAACACCTCACTTGACAAGCATATCTGTTTTATATATATCTTAGATCTATTTACTTTGCTTATTATTATTTAGTATTAATTTAGTTTATTATTTTAATTAGTATAAATATCAAAACCAAAACAAAAAGATAAGCAAGCATCAAACGAAAAAACATTAACGTGAATCTCAATTCAATTCGCGCCGTGGATACGACATTCGGAAGATTGATTATTACTTTTCCTAAAGTAATTTTAACATCTAACGGGAAATACTTGAAGATTACTTCGACATGTTTTGACGTTTGTCAAAATGGCGCCGCTGTCGGGGAAGGATTGTGCGATTTATGCATTTGAGTTTTGAGTTAGTGCCTTGGTGATCCTTTCACTTGAATTCTGATTTTTGTGAAAGTTTATTTTCATCAATGAAATTTTTTTAAATCCAAAAATATTTTACATTTCTACTTTCTTTTTCTTTTTTTTATATATACATATAAAAAGTTTCAAAAATATTCTCTTTTATCTTCTTATTCCTTTTAATTCTTATCTTCTTTACCCTCTTATCCATTTGATTCTTCGACATGTCTTCGTATAACCATTTTGGTTTCACGTGGTGTGGAGGTCCGTTTAATGGTGGAAATTGTCCTGCCTGTAGCAGTGTAGGATCCGGAAATGAGTTTGTCTATGACCCAAATCCTTATTCTTATAATGAAACACCCAACTTCTTCAACCAACCTCTACAACACCAATACGAGACATACTCATGTGAGTTTTGTGGAGGGAACCCTCACTTGGGCTTTTATTGTCAAACAGGGAACACGCCTGTCTATGATCAAGGTCCTTGTTACAATCAAGATTTTGGTTTTGACCAACCTCCATATTATTCTCCAAGTCAGCCATAACAGTTCGACTATTGTGAGATCTGTGGAGGTCCGTATTATAGTTTTGATTGTCAAACTAGGAACCCGCTTGTCTATGAGCCTAATCCTTGTAACAATTACGGCTTTCCTTACTTTGACCAATCTTCACAGTTCATACCCCCTCAGCCGCATCTCTAGAGTGAATTAAATTGGACAGAATTGATTACATATATGATCGAATCTCAAGTACAATTCAACAAAACTCAAGAACAGTTCAACATAAATCAAGAGAAATTCAACATGAATATTCAAAATGAAATAAACTGTCTTCAGGAGATGCTAAACCTTAGAAATTCAAATCAAGATCCTCCAGATGACTTATATTATTCTGAGGGGAGTGACGAGGAAGATATGGAGATCGATTCACTCACTAAGGAACCTTCCGATACCCTCTTAATGGGGGATGAGGTTATTTGCACTACTCTCGCAAGGGAAAATGATGAATTCATAAAGTCTAGTGTTGATGATCTTGTCCCAATCCCAAGGGAGTCTGAGGTGACATCAGATAGTAATTCTGAGTGTGATATGACTACATCTTTGCCCACCACTTATGTTAGGAAAGAAGATTTTGATATCAATTCACCTTTAAGAGAACAGGTAGTCTACCAAAAGAATGTATGATGAGCCTTTAGGTGATGATTCAAAACCTAGATCTTATGATGTGACTTTCTCAAAATCTCTCTTTGATTTTAATGATGATTATACCTTATGTTATTGATAATCTACTTTTTGATGAAGAGTTTGAGGACATTGGTAGTCTGGACTCCCCTGAGTCGACTCCAGTTAGTAATGAGTCTACTTTACTTGTCACATCACCCCTCACTTCTAAGCAATTGAGCTTAAGGGAGGTGGAAAGATTTGATCCTTTTTTATCCCTGACACAGCCGGGTGGGAAGACGAGGGTGATGGAGACCTCTTCTTTTGGTTTTCATCATATGCCATCACCCCGTCCTGCTGCATACTCACTGGAGGAGGTGATGTATTGCTATTACCATCCTCACCTCACATTGGGTGATGGGTTTGACCCTGAAATTAAAAGTAAGTAACACTATAGTCAAGCTAGAGACTCGAACAAAAACAAGCGCTTCTCAAGAGGCAACCCGTGTTATCCTCAATATTAAATAAGTAGCTTGCTACATTAGGTTTATTTAGTAGTAGTTTAGTATAAGTAATGAATAAGTGTGTGGGAGTGTTTCTATCCATGTTTTTGTTTTTGAGGTGCCCGTCTTGCTTTGCAGGATTCCTAATGATCAGAACGACCATCTGTGCTTGTTTTCAATCGCTCAATCACTCCGGTCTCCGATCATCTTTTTATGTTTATAACTAGGAAATCTTCTATCCTGATCATATATATATATAACTAAAAGATATATATATATTATATAGTATATATATATATCTATATATATAATATAATATATATCCTCAATCCTGATCATATATATATATATATATATATATATATATATGATTTTGTTTCCCCTTTCACACTTGGAATTTTGTGCATTTGCCTTTTTTGTTCTTAAGTTTGGGGGTGGCACCCGACATTTTTGAACATTGAGGCCAATGTTCAGTTCTAAGTGTATGACGATTTCTATCAAAATGATCATACATGTGCCTATCTTGTCTCTCGCAACCCTGTTTTAACCAATATATTGTTTTATTTTGTGTTAAAAAAATTGATGATATAAAATTGTTTAAGATAATTAGGCCCGTAGGCTAGGACTAGTGAGATTTTTGACTTGACCGAGTTTTGCACTCTAGCTTTCCCCTTAGCTTTCGAGACTAAGCATTTAAAAGACTTTAAAATTTTGCAAAGAACAAAAAATGATAGAGTCGAATATAAGTTAGATGTTAAGCGTGGAGTAGTTGGATCTCTTTAGAGCTCATAGAGGTTAATTGTGGTTTTTTGATCCCACCAGCTAAATAAACGCTATAAAATAATTTTAAATAAATAAAGTTGCTTTGTTTTTTGCGATTCTTAGTTTTAATCCCTTCATAGAGATTCCTTCTGATGAAAGTAAGGTACACATCGAGGTTTTGTCAGTTTTGTGGGGAAATAGGCTACCGATTCCTGATGGCTCGCTCCCGTTGTCTAGGTAGTTAAAAGACCACAGGACTTGAAATTTGGCTATAATAATATATGTGTGATAAATCAAAGCTGAAATAAGACCACTGTTTCTTGTCGGTTCGCTCCCGATGTTGCAGTCGTTTAAAGGGTGAAAGTAATAATAATAATAATAATCCGAGACTGATAAAAGTTTGTTGTTTCATGTTGGTTCGCTCTTGATGTTTCAGCCTTCAAAAAAGTCGAGGAAATTACCGAGATCGAAATAAGACTACTATTTTTGGTCGGTTCGCTCTCGATGTTGCAGTTGTTTAAAGGACTGAGGGCTAGTATTGTTGCTTAATAATAATAATAAAGCAAAATTTCGACTCTGGGGTTATCTAAATAAAGCCTCCGTCTCTGGACTCATAGTTGAGTTGTTTCGGATGAAATAAAAAGGATAACCCCTAAATCATGCGAAATTAGAACCTTAATGTGGACATTATTCTCAGCATATCGTTTCTTTAAGAAATGATTTCAAACTAATCATGGTTTAAACCAGTCTCCTTTATAATAATATGTCTAGAAAATAAGTGATCTTATTTCACATTATATTTTCCGAATAAAATCCATAGAGGAAATTAGGAATAAGGGAGCGAAAAGTTATCGCTTACACAATTAGCATTTATGAGTAGCTCTAGCATCTAATTTTATATTTATCGGTGATTTCATTTTAAGCTTGGTTTGGGGATTGTGAAAAATCAAGGATGACGAACTCCCGTTCTTAAATCCTTTTAAATTTTATTAAAATTTTATCTTAGTTTTTTATCTATTAATGAATAAGTGGTTAAAGCAGGGAGCTTTTGAAACAACTAATTTTTATACGCTCTTGATGAACCATTTATGTTCTTGTTTGATGTGAGGGGTTATAAGTTAAGGGGGAATTAAAATTATTCATTTCTTAGCGTGTATTAAAACATTACGTGTAGGACCAGCAATGGTTTAGTGTGGAGGAATTTGATGTGTGCTTAAACACACGTCATTTTAATCTCGAAAAACACTATAATACGGACTAAAAACCATGAAATATGATAAATTATATTAAAAATATGATTGGTATGTATTTTTATGTCTTGTAGGTACAAAGGATCGAAAACGAAGCAAAAACAATAATTTTCAAGTGACTTTCGATGACGTTTTCACGTTTATCGAGATTCAAATGAACCTGGAAAAATGCCACGAGTATATCGATGGAAAGACCATGAAAAAATGAGTCCAACGAATCCGGCCCCACTCCAAAACTCGACACGGATCACCTTAAAAGGGCCGACCAAGTTCACAAGTTATATATATATACAACCCAACCCATTCAAAAAAATGGATAAAAGAAATATGTTGTGGTATTATGACACCACTGGATCCATAGTCTAGTGGTAAGCAGCTGTTTGTTGAAGCAAAGGGAGCAGGTTTGAATCTTGCTTAAGGCAATTTTTGATATTACTATGTTTGCCATGTCAGCGCCCAGTCACCGCCACGTCAGCAGTCCAGTCAGCCAACAACTGCCAACATCAACGTGACACGCAGCGACGGCTTCCAGAAGGTACGAGGTTTAGAAGGTTGCAGATCTAATCATGGGCAATTAAGGCAATCATTGGCATTTATTGCCAATGATGAGTGGTCATAAATGAAAGATGTTAGATCCTAGGTAGTTGGGTGGATGAGGTTCAATTTTGTGTGCTGGCAGATAGGTTAAGTGACGAAAATGCCCTTGGTCTTATGGCTATAAATGGATATCCACACAGCAGACGCAACCTTATCCTTTTTTTTCATTTTCTTATTTTACACATAGTAGTAGTAGGTTTAGATTAGGAGTAGGAGTAGTATAGGTAGCTTATTTTAGCTTATTATTGTAAAAGCTTTTTAGCTTATTCCCAACTTATTGTATTGGCTTATTTTTATGAATGAAGATGCTTTTTGGTAAAGGTTGGTTTTTTAGCTTATTTCCTTATGCTTATTCTCTCATCTCTTTTCCTTTCTTTTTAGCTTATTTTTTAATAAGCTCTTGTTAGCTTATTTAATTTTAGATCTTAACCTTATATTTGAATAAGCTCCTTTATAGCTTATTTCATCTAAGCTTATTTTATATTCATGTTTGTTTAAGGCTTTTCGAGAAGGTTTATATTAGCTTATTTCGATTGCTTATTTTTTTATTCTAGGTTATTGTTATAGATCCAATCCTTAAATGTACCCGTCTCTCGTTCACGTTTCGGAGTTGAACATCTTAGTTTCGGGTGGATTTGGATCTATTATTTTTAGCTTATTTTCCATGTTTGTCTTTTTATCATTTTTTAGCTTAAAGTTTGTAGCTTTTTAGCTTATTGTTTTAGATCCAATCCATAAATATACCCGATGACCGTTCGTTTTTCGGAGTTGAACACCTTGGTTTCGGGTGGATTTAGATCTAAAGTTTTCATCTTTAAATAGCTTATTGTCTTTAGATTAATTAGTAGCTTATTATTATCTTGTTCATCTTAACTTTGATTGTTTTAATCTTGATGAAATTGATCCAACACTTAGGCGAGGAGCTTATGAGTCTTATAAGCTTATTTTACTACTAAAGTTTCAAGATTTTTAAGGTTTTATTTAGCTAATTAGTGAATAAAGCTCATAACTTTACTAGCTAATTAGTTATATAAAAACTAATAAAGTTTTAATCTTTAGTGTTTAATTAAGTTTATAAGATCGGGTGGTTTAAATCCGTCTCCATTTTCTTCAATCGAGTTCTTCTTTCTTTTCCTTTTCTCTCTTTAGTTGTTGTAGTTTATTATTTAGTTTAAAAATGTGTATGCTTGTTAATTTGATTGTTATTGCTAGCTTAATTAATATTCTTACTTAGTAATTTATTTATGCTTGTTATGTGATTGTGATTAGTGAAATAAGTGTGATTTAAAAAGAGATTATTGATTAATAGTTTTCGGATTATTTAGACTTTTTGTTTGATTATTTCGAAAGGAAAAATCCGGAGAAATAATCAAACATCAAATCTAGTAATTAATACCTTTATGAGAGTGTTTTCAAAATAAACCAACGTTGTGAGAAAATAATATTTTTACGGGTAGTAATTCGTCATTAAAAACTTTAATTCACACTTAAGGATCTTTTCATGTCACTTAGCAAGAATATTCGTCTTATATATCTTTTTTGACCAGTTAGCTTAATCGATTATGTTTGTTTATGCTAGTTTAGTTATGATAATTAGTGAGTAGTTTTATTATGCTTGTTAAGTGAGTAGTGTTTGATGAATTAAGTATGGAAATAAAAAGTGATTATTGATTAATAATTTTGGATTATTTAGATTAGTGTTTTGGTTATTCGAACAGGCAAAAGCCATAAGAGTAATTAGGCATTAATCTAGTAATTAATATCTTGATAAAAAATTATTTTCAACATAAACCAACATTGTGAGAAAATAATTATTTAGACGGGTGTTGATTCATCGATAAGAAACTTACTTACACACCTAAGGATCCGAACACCTCACTTGACGAGCATATCCGTTTTATATATATCTTAGATCTATTTGCTTTGCTTATTATTATTTAGTATTAATTTAGTTTATTATTTTAATTAGTATAAATACCAAAACCAAAACAAAAAGATAATCAAGCATCAAACAAAAAAACATTAATGTGAATCTCAATTCAATTCTCGCCGTGGATACGACATCCGGAAGATTGATTATTACTTTTTCTAAAGTAATTTTTACATCTAACGGGAAATACTTAAAGATTACTTCGACACGTTTTTGACTTTTATCAGTTATATTTTTACCCGTGTGTTTCCATTTAATAATCGGTAATTCTAGTCTTATAAATTTAAAGATTTTGAAACACATCAAAGTTTTTGGCGTCGTTGCTGGGGATTTTAAACTGTTCCATAATCATCTCTTGTTATCTTTTAAAACAAAATTAATCACTTTTTCCTCCTAAAAATCAATTTGTTTGCTTGTTGTAACTCTCGTTGCAGGAAGTGCACTTCACTTTCTACAGTCAAATGTTTTTTTCCTAAAAACGTTATCCAAATCATCAAACACTTCACCTTGGATGCATACATGTGCTTCCAACTCAGAACTTGTCGAACCATTATCTGAACCTGAACGTACCCTGAATCGTAGACTTTGTCGACGAAACAAGAGAGTAGCATTCGAACGAAGAGACGAACGACCAGCACAACCAAGAATTGTGTACCTTCCCATTCTTGACATCAACTATTTCTGTCACTTTCTTGATATTCTTGAAAATTACAATCCAATGGATGATGAAACCTTGTGGGTTGCCGACCGTGTTGTCGCTCCGACTCTCGGTTCCGCAATCACCATTCCTGAAACTGCAAACGAATTCGCCATTAAGGGTAACCACTTGAATCGCGTCAAAGGAAACCAATTTTATGGTAGAATTACAACTGATCCGCACAAAAAACATTCACGAATTTCTCAGAATATGCGATATGTTTAAATACAGAGACACCGAGAATGAAGCCGTCCACCTAATGATGTTTCCCCTATCACTCACGGGTGAAGCAAAAACCTGGTTTGGCAAACTCAACAAAGGAACCATCAAAACATAGGATGAACTTCGAACTGCCTTTATAAGACGATTCTTTCCCCCAGCTCTTTTCGATCGACTCCTCGAAGAAATCCGAGCCTTTTCTCAACATGAAAATGAAACCTTAACTGAAGCTTGGCTCCGTATGAAAGAAATGCTCAGAAATTGTCATGGTCGCAATCTCACCAAAGGCAATATCATTAAAATCTTTTATCACGGTCTTAACAAAATAACCCAAGAAGTTCTTAATTCCGCAGCAGGTGGAATTTTCCTCTATAAAACACCAAACCAAGCTTATCAACTCCTCAAACACAAAGTCTTACCTAAGCTTGATTGGGCTAAAACCAAAAAATAAAATCATCTCTAATGAAAACTGTTGCTTTCACCGATAAAGGTAGCAGTAATTCTGATATTGACAAAATTATGGTTCGAATGGATGCCATGACCATGAAAATGGACGCTCGGTACAAAGAAATGCAATCCCGTTCAAATCACTCGATACACGAATATGACAAAGATGACAAACCTATGTCTCCTGAAGAAGAAGCCAAATTTATGCAAACCTTCCAATGTACTTGTTTTTACAACGATTACCGTGACTCAAATCGCGATAATTGGCGTTCAAGTGGAAGAAACAATTACAATCGAGACAACTATCGATCCAATTCTAATGATAAACCCAACCTTCAAAAACAATTAAGCGATTTCATAAAAGCTCAACACTCGACCAATTCTTTTGTCAAAGATACTTTTATGGATCTCAAAACTAAACTAGAAACAACAACCAAAAATCATCAAGCCTCGATTCAAAACCTTGAAGCAAAATTCGACAGATTAGCTGACAATCAATCTGTTAGATCTTCTAGATCTCTTCCTTGTAACACTCAACCGAACCCAAAAGGTTGCTCATCTAAACCTTATCAACCACCGCAAGCTCGAAATGAGCATGTAAATTTCGTATTTACGCGGAGTGGTAAATCCTATGACCCACCTATCAACCTAAATGATCAGCAAAATGTTTCTGAAACCCCTATCAATTTCGATAGTGAGGATAAAGAAAGAGAATCTGCACCCCAACCGAAATCTCAAATCCTAAAAACAGTCAAAGAAACTCTAGTGCCTAAACCATATAAACCAAAGATTCCGTATCATCAACGCCTTCAAAATAAAAAATGGAAGCCCAATATGGTAAATTCCTCGACATGATTCGAGTCGTTCGAATCAATGTACCTCTTGTCGATGTTTTAGGAGTAATGCCATACTTTGGCAAATTTCTCAAAGAGCTTGATAAGTGTAGAATACACATATCCGTTTGTACTTAAAATAACCCAATTAAACCCAAAACAGACCAAAAATGGCAAAATTATGCTTGTATTTGTGTTTTGTGTGTGCAGGTATGGATAAGTCAAAAATCACAATAAAACAGTCAAAAACAAGCAAACACGGACACGAGAATCAGAAGAGTGCAAAAAGAAGCCAAAGAATCAAAGCTGAAGCCAGAAAAGTCAAGCCTCAGTCAAATTCAGTCAATGAAAGGTCAAACAAAGTCAACACAAAAGGACAAATCCTCAAAATGTTTCACTTTGGTCCCTCAACTCTTACAAAAGTCCAAAAATATCCCCTCCTCCCTTATTGGGCCTTAAAAACCCAAATGATGTCGTCAACAACAAACTCTTCCGGTTGAACCAATTGTCGATCAAAACATTGTTGCAATGGCCGACAATCGTACGATGGCTAAAATGTTACAAGCACCCATCGAAGGGTATGAAGATGCTATAGTTGTTCCACCGATCAATGCTAACAATTTCGAGCTTAA